>DVQH01000104.1:0-46180 GCA_018231625.1 Papilio phestus
TGACTTCGGGTTTCTCGGGTTATTTTTCGGGTTTTTAATTTTTGAAACGGGTCGCGAGTCGGGTTTAAAATTTTGACAATTTTTGTCCCTAGTGACTTTGCCGCCGTTTTTTTACAAGTGACAGAACGCCGAACCTCTTGTAAAAATAATAATGAATATTCAAACCGCTATAGCTTGCATTCAATTGATCGATGAGTCGCCCCTCACCTATTTATGTTTTTGTTTCAAGCATATACAATGTCTTATGACAATGTTCAAAATGTTTTCCTAATAATATTAACTTTATAAATAAATTGCATATGAATTTGTATATATTAATATTTATATTTATAGCACTTTAATATGAATTGCGTTTGGTTTTTATATGTGAAGTGCCTCTCATGTTTCTGCTTTTACCTCTTTATATTTACTAATAATATTAACAGTTCATCTACTTCGTTCATGTGTAGTCATATTCCTCCAGATCCCAAACAAGTATTTAAATACTCGTTTTTACTTTGTTTAATTTTTTATTTTAACAATTAGATTCGTCATGTGTTCATCGAGAAAGGCCGTGTTCATAAACGAGAAATAGAGCAAAACTTAAGAATAAAATATTTTTACGATGAAAGCGTAAAACAAATCACCAGAGAGAAGTTCAACATTATAAATGTATATATATTGTTTATAATGATTAGCTCAACATTATCGAGAAAATCGCTTCTCGTGAGTAAGGTGAAGCAAAGCAAAATGCATAATTTAATTGATCGCCGATCGCGATCGGTGCAAAACATGATGTGTATTTTGCTGGATGCTTTTGACACCGCAAAGTGATTCTTGATAACGTTAAGAAATCCTATCTGGGTTCTTAAATTAATTGAGCGTTTGTATTTAGGGGACAGTATTGCCAGAAGCCATCAGTTACTGGCAGCAAACACTTTCTCTCAAGCCATTTGGTTCGCCCATCAAGCTAAGTCGGTAAATTCAATGAAATTCAGTAACTTGTTGAATTGGTTTGTAAGTATATATTTTTTAGAAAATGTATTCAAGAAGCCGTAGCACTGGGAATCAATCAGGATTATTGTATTGAAGATTGTGACACAGAAACATTATGCGGCGAAGTGGTTATTCCGAATAACCATCTCCAGGTAGAACTTGTATTAATTTGAATTTTTGACAATAATAACGTTAGATTTGACTAGGAATGCCGCATTTGTGATGAAGATGGAATGAATTGTTTAATTAAAAAATCGAATCACTCCAAAGGAGTTGAAAATGCAGACTTTGTATTTTACATCTCGACAATGCAAACTAGTCGATGTAGTAGAGGAAGCACGATTGCCTACGCTGCTCATTGCCAACAAGAAGCTGTCTTCAATCGGTACACCGACCAGATAGATTGATTTGGATTTGACACCATTATTTTACTTGCAGTCCGATTGCTGGCCACGCTAACATTTGCCCAGATTCCATCTCCACCAAGCCACAAGATCTCGAGACTTTGATATCTACTTTTAAGCATGAAATATTGCATGCTCTTGGTTTTTCAGTCTCTCTTTATGCTTATTATCGTGGTTCCTCAGGAAATCTTGTTAGTATGTGGACCAACAAACAACGACCTTCCTCAAATGGAAACTCTACTTTTTATATCAGCAATAAGATTCTACGCAAAGTGGTGCGCAGAAATTGGAAAGTGCATGGAGGACAAATCAATCATACAGTGTTTGTGATCTCTACTCCAAACGTAGTTGTGAGTAGTAAAACTGACATTGGCAACTAATTAACAGGATTTTTATAACTTTAGAAAGAAGTTCGAAAACATTTTAACTGCTCCAAACTGGAAGGTGCAGAGTTGGAAAACCAAGGTGAAGACGGTACTCTCATGACACACTGGGAAAAGAGATTATTTGAGGTAAGCTCCACTTATGTAATCTTAAAGCCACTCACTGGAGGATTTTTTAGAACGAAGCTATGACTGGTACTCACACTCAGAATCCAGTTTATTCACGCATAACCCTCGCTTTGATGGAAGATACTGGGTAATCTTAGAGTGATATTTTAAAATGAATAAGATATATTAATTTATCTTCTTAGATGGTACAAAGTAAACTACTCACTTGCTCAACCTTTGGAATGGGGCAAGAATTTAGGTTGTGACTTTGCAATGAAAAGCTGTAAGGAATGGATAGACACGAGAAGGTCTTTGGACAAGAGTATTCATCCATTTTGTGACAAAGTCAAGCGAGATCCACTTCAGACAGAATGCACCGACAACAGAGACTCGGTTGCTCTGTGTAACCTTAGACGATATGACCATGTGATCGATACCAAATATCAAAACTTTGATTACATTCCCAACCTTGGAAATGATTCAGTAGAATACTACGGTGGTTCGGTTGTACTGGCTGACTACTGTCCTTACATTCAGGAATTCACGTGGAAGCAAAACGAGGAAGTGGTCAGAGGGTCTAAGTGCTCTTTTCCGGAAAACAGTCCAGTTGCAGACAAGAACTTTGCCCTGGAACACTATGGCGCCAATTCTAAGTGTTTCAACCACGTCGATGAGATGTGGGAGGAGAGAAGTTGCACTGAAGTAAGGCGGTGTTAACTATTAACTAGATTATTTAAATGATCTTATCTTAACAGATTCGATTATGGCAACATTGGGGCTCTGGGTGCTATCATGTAAGTTGTTCAACTTGCTTTTCTAGTTGTTAACCCTTCATTTGTACAGTACAAGTGCTCAAATGGATTTCTTCATATTCTCATTAACAACTATACATTCATTTGTTATGAGGAAAATTACAAACTCAAAATTCAACTTCTCGACAGTGGATGGTTGCATAAAGGGACCATTGTGTGTCCGCGATGTAGCGAGTTGTGCACTGACTGTAGACCTAGGCCTCTAGATAAATCCAAGCTTGTACGACTTAAAATGGCAAGCAAACAAGAAAAACACTTTCTCGAATGTTCATCTTCTTTTATTGCAACAACAAACTTAACATTGACTGTGATTATGCTTATTATTTATCACTTCTCTCTACATTCATTTGTATAATTTTATAAAAATATTTTGTATAACTAATTAAATTCGAATCAATTTTCCCGAGCTTAGAGCAGAAAATCTTGTTTATTTTTTTGTTTATTCTCCTAGGATTTTGGATTTTGAGAAACTCGTGTGAATTTTTTTTTAATTTCTAAGATCGTACCTTTTCTAATGATAAATGTATCCTCATTTACCAAGTATGGGTCCGAGAGGCCGACATAGCTTCAGTGAGGAAGAAGAATTCAAATATAATCAAGAAAAACTTTAGTGTTTTATTAGGAATGATTAACAAAGCGTGAAATAACCAGTTAAAACAGTGATAAAACAAATAATAAAATAACATTAAAAGTGGTTACTTTGTTTGCGCTCGCGCGCCTGTACATAAGCATTTAGTATCTCAGTGTCTGTATCAGTGCCAAATCCAGGTAACTCAGGCTCGGATGCGTACTCCAGTTCGTCTTCAGAGATATCGTCAAATTCTCGAAACACAATTGGTGGCCGTTTGATGTTACACACTCTCTCTGCCAGATCGGTGAAGGTAACTTGACGAGACTGTACCACTTCGCTAGTGGACAGTTTGCGAGTTTTGTCTTTTTGCAAGTAGTTGAGTAACGCCTTGTGTTCGCCTAGTTTCAATGTGTTGAAGACAACTTTGCCGTGATTGTAACCAACATTCATGATTTCATTAAAACATTTAAATTGTAGTGTCTTGTAACCATCAATAGGAGGCCTGATGTAGATGCAATAGTCCGAGTTTTTGACTTCTTCCAACTGTTTCACACAGCTCACGTAAGCCAAACGCGATTGAATTTCAGGGAGATTGGGAACACGCACAGGAGATGTGAAGGGATTCCAACGTTTCCACATAAGCCACCACCCACTGAGAGTGTCACCATAGTTAGTCAAGTCGGAATCGTCTTGACTGCCAACATCGATAGCAAGAATGGTCTGGGCACCCATCACATCGTGCATTATGTCGGCCGGTAGGTTATTCACATAGCCACCATCCAAAAGCAAGTGGCCGTCTGTTGGATCGCACAGAGGTGGAAGATAGCCCGAGAGAGACATGCTAGAGCGCACGTAGCGCCACAAAGAGCCGTGTCGATGGATGCGAGGACAGCTGCTAGTGATGTCAGTTGTGACGGTGAAATAAGGAAGCCACAAGTCCTCCACTTGAATGTCACCAAACACTTCGTTGATGGAACGATTGAAAGCACTGCCTGTAAACATTGCAGTGGTTGGATACGTTAAATCCAGCAGTTGAGGCCAGAAAGAAGTCATGCCCATAGACCAATTGTGAGCTTTTTGAATGAAGGTAGTGAGGTTGTTTTCTTGACACCAAAGTGCACCCATGAAAGCACCAATGCTTACCCCTCCCACCATATCGATGGGCAAGCCAGCTTCAGTGATTGCCTTGATCATGCCGACATGAGCTGCACCACGCGCTCCACCACCGCCAAGCACCAGGCCAATCGAAGTACCTGTGAGAAAACGAGCTAATCGGGAAAAATCTGAATGGATCGATGGCTGACTAGTCTTGTAAATGTTGTCATAAAACTCTTGAATTTTAGATGGAACTCGCTTGATAAATACGCGCTTAGGACATCGAATGTGATGATTCGAAGAGCACCAGTCCCGCATGTTGAGCCATTTGACTGTATTTTTGGGACGCGGTCCGTCGATCCGATGCAACAAAACCAACTCTTTTTGAGTTCGAATCGAGAGGTGTTCGAGCTGTTTTTCCACATATCCAACAGTAGGCTCTTGTTCACCAAGACCTACGATAAGAATGCAATCGGCTTGGCGAATGCACCTTTGGGTCCAAGCAGAGAAGCCTTTATCGCACTGGTAAAGAACAATTCGATTTTTGTCTTCATGAATGCCAAGCCAAGATGATAATCGATATTCTGATTGAGGATCGAGGGCAGTTTGTCCAAGATTTTTTTTCACAAAATCAGAGGTTAATAAGACAGTTGGTCCAATCATTTTAAGTGCATAATAAAGTTCGTAAGAAAAAGCATGAAGCGGCACATCGTCAGATACCGAAAGTAAAGCTACGGTTGAGAAATTAGAACCAGAAGGACGATAACCCATTTCAGGTGATATTTTGCTGCTTGGTGAGTGAAAGTTGCCAACTAATAATCGGTGACCAAGTAAATGAATGAGTCGAGTGACAACCACTGGATACTTGATCTTGATCGCTTCCAAAAGACCATCTGTGAGCTTGGCCAGTTCGGAATCACGAACTGCCATAACGGTAGAAGATCGAGCCGAGTGAGTGATCACTTCCACAATGCCCACCAAGTCGCCCTTGCCATATTCGCCAACCAATTCCTTCTTGCCACTTGGCAGAGTGACAACAGATCGCAAACGCCCACTTAACACCAGGTAGGTACAATCTGACTGTTCACCAGCTCGGTAAATAGCGCGACCAGACTCGTAGTGCATCCAGTCGAGAGCGAAGTCGATCTGACGCACAAACGGCGACAAACGATGAATCACAGTGTGAGCAAGATGAAGAGCCACCGACGGATTCGAAGTCATTATATCGTAGATGCTTTCCTTTGAGATAATCGCTACTTTACACTGCTGCCGAGTGCAAATGGTGAAGATGGGCTCTTCCCCGGTGAGCACACCTAAAGCACCCATCAATTCCCCAGGGTAAACCACAAACAAATTACTCTCCTCCTTGCTGTTCAGAGACTTTTGCGACACCATAAAAGATCCCGATAGCAAAAAGAGTAAATTGTTCTCATCACCCGACTCTTCAGAAGCGAGACATACATCTTTTTTGAACTCCTTGATGGATACATGCTTTCGCAAAACGTCTTCCTCTACTTTAAGAATTACTTTTAAATCTGAAACTGCTAAATTAATCATTTCCTCATAAGACATTCCAAAAGTTCTATCTTCGTTTAGAAAAGATTTCTTGCGTTTTAATTTGAATCTATCAGATTCTTGAGATTCAGTTTGACCTAAATTGAGCTTTGTTTTCACAGACAAATTGCCAGGGGCTTGATCACAAATGCCTTGAGATAAATCAGAGTCTAGTTTTAAGATGTCCTTTAGATCAACTGCATCAGCAGTTGAATAAGATCTGGTGTGAGATTTGGAAACATTCTTCACTGGGCTTGACTTATTTGGCGTGTATAGGGAATTAGAAGCATTGGTAGATATATTCGAAAAGAATCGTTTGTTTTGAAGATCCGGGTTGATCAGTTGAGTAGTTAAACCAAGGTATTTATGCAAGGAAGTAAATGTGACCCGTTGCAAGCGAACCATTATAATTTGAACTACTCGAATTAACAACTCTGGGTATGAATCTATTAGTTGCTTGAGAACGTCAATCTTTAGTCGCAAAATGACACTGTCTTGAAGTGCAGCCGCTGACACTGTTTTAAATTTTGAGACATGACCAGTGAGAACATCCATTACTGACAACATACTGGCGATTGATTCACCTACGCAAACATTCTTCAAAACCAAAACAGTGCCATCGGGCTCAGTGAGCGTCACTTGAATCTCGCCCGACTGAACAATGTAAATGCTATCGTCCAAATCTCCAACATTAAACAGATATTGACCTCTTAAAACATTGATAAATTCCATGTTTTGACAAAGCTTGAGAAATAAAGGTTTTTCGAAAAATCCAAACACACGAATATTCTTAATCATATAAACTACTTCTTCGGGAAACTGATGTTCAGCACTACTAGATAATATCTCTTCTTCTAAAAATGCTTGAGAAGGCTCCTTGACCATAAGTTCCAAAGGCATGTCTCGCTTGATTCTAAGCAGTCTTTTAGCAAACTTTAGAACCATTTGCCTTTTTTTCCCTCGCAAACGGCCTGAAATCATACAAGTTAACCGTTTATGATAAAAATAAAATATATTTAAATTCTTACTTGTTCCTTGAATTGAAGATCGAACTTTGCGAAGCATTTTGCGTCCAAAAAACAACACCTTGTCGCGTTTTCGAAAGCGGGGTTTGGTTGGGTCAGGCAAAATGTGTCTGGTAACTTTCTTCCGCAACTTGTTCAAGTGGAATATGAAGAATATAAAACAGAAAAGCAGAATAACCGCATAGATGATATACAAGCGAGGACTATCGCGAGGATCAATGTAGGTAAGACAAACAATATCGGCTAGAGAGCCGAGTTGCTCTAATGAAGAATCAAACGCCATGGTGGTTGTTAGTGAGAACAGCAACAAGTTCACGTGTCGTCCATCAGAGGATGGTCCCTACTCGACCCATAGATGCACTGGGCAAGCATCAAGCAACTCACTCAACTCACTGCCCGAGGCGAGCACCAATCAGCTGTACAGTGGTAGTGAGAAACCCTCCCAGTCGCTTGATGGCGCTGCAGTCGAGACATGCCGCTGCATGGTGGCTTCACCACACTCTTACTAATCAACGTGGCTTATCTTGCATTTTTTTCAAGTTTACAATTCAACCATTCGAAATTTTAACTTGAATTTGTTTTCCCTAATTCACTAATTTTATTTTAAGGTTTAAATTGGAAAAAATTAAATTTTTAATATTTTTAAATTTTAATTTTGTAAAAACACAAATACTAATACTAATAATAATGGAGACCGTATTCCGTAGACCCAATGGTCCGTATTCATCTGTTTTTTAAGGATAACTTTGAAAATTTTAATTGAAGTTAATTTATACAGACTGGTTAAATTGAATTAGAATATTGTTGAAGATATTGTTGAGGTTAACTGTCCCTTAGGTTCAAAAGTTGACTCTTAGGGTGGACAGATGAATACGGACCCATGGTGCTTGCGCACTTGACATAAGGCGCAATGGTGAAGCAGTACTTCTCGATTGTATCGTGCCTGGATTCTACGGCCCTAGGCAAAGACCAACCAGCAGTCTCAGAGCCGTTCAAGCCATTCTGGCCACGCCTTCGTCTAGATTCGGATATGACCCAAGCCGTCTGTAAAATTCGTACTGGATTTTGAATGTAAGTTTAATGTAAGCTTTTTTCAATAAAATGCAGTTTATTTAAGCAAAATATTAAATTAACGTTTAAAACAGTGGCGCAAGTTTAAAATTGAATTTGTTGCCTATGGCAAGTTGAACCACTTTCATTTTCTAAGAGCCACTCGCCATAGAATAGCGACACTGGCCATCTGACGCACTCGAGTGTTGATTATCGACCACAAGCAATCGATTGCGCTACACGTCAACGATGACCTTTGTGATTTACGCCTTGCTGCATTGAACTCTCATTGACCACTGGTTAGATCTATTCTCAGACCTATCACTTCATAACATACCAATTATTGTTGGTATAATAATAATCGGTTTTTCATAAGGTAGAGTGTGACAAATTACTAAACAATGTTTTTCGAATAGCATACTGACTTACTGACCAGACTTCTTGATTACGTATTTATTTTTTTGCTGACTTTATTTCGTTCTCTATCTGGTCAAGTTTCTAAAAATAGTAATTTGGCCAATAAAGAATGAAGATAACGGTTCATATCTACATCACACTTATACGAGTATTATCAAGCTTATAGTATACTTGTAGGCAGTTATTTCTACTAAACTCGCATGTTAAATTGACTTTAAAATATTCATTTAATTTAATTATCTTTATACTGCACATTTTTAAAAATCACAATAGATATTCTTACATGCAGTGAACGACTTTTTTCCCCAATAGCCATAAACTTTGAAAGCTATTGCTTTCAACAGAAATGACTAGTAACATTTATGCAACCTTGAAGGCAATCGACCCTTTTCGATTGCTTTGAACTGCAAATCTAAGGTCAACCTATAATTATTACAGCTTTAATTACAAGAGTAGAGTGATTTGTAGAGTATATCTAAATTATTTATGATTACAATCGTCAATGTTTGCATGTAAGCCGTTTGGTTATTTCTTATCGATCTAATCAAAATTGAATCAAGTGCATTAGATATTTATAAGTGAACTAATATACTCGGTGTGTTAAATCTTTATTTTTTCGGTGAGTTAGTACTTGGACTGTCAACACAGGCTAATCACACCAGTTCTAACAAGCCAAGGTCATGAGTAAAAAAAGTTTGTGAAGCTGTAATATGATCACAGTAAAGTGAACAAAAAATGAAAGTTGAATAATAAACTAATTCATATTTTGGTATTCTCATATTAACTACTTTAGTAGCTTTCAATAGTCTCTGATATAACGAGTTTAAAACATGAATTTCATCTTAACAATGTTCTTTGAGTTAATCAAAAATGTCAACTAAGAAGCTGGGGACAATATTGTTGTTAGTTAAGTTTAAATTAGTGATAGATAATATTAAGCAGCGTGAGTAATATTTCCGGTGACTGAAGAAATAGGATCAGATTTCATATGCAAAGAGTTGCGTTAAATCAACTTGAAAGTTAATTTATACAACACTCGTTATTCACGGGCTACAATATTAATATTGTTTAGATTTTTACAATGAGAACTATTCGAATACTACAGTCGGTTTCAAGTGACCGCGCTCATGTAACGTGTTGACGAAATTTCTCTTCAATGGCATACCAAATCCATTCATTCACAAAAAATCGCAATGCTTTTTCTCATGACAGGTGCATTAGTCTAGTTGGGGTCTAATTTTAGCCATTTAATAATTTCATTACTAAAGTGTCAAGTAATATTAATTCACGAGGATCGTCATGAGTAGGCTAGTGGCTACAGACCTCGATGCCATTATCGATATTACTTGCCTGTCATCACTTGGCATGCTTCGACAGCCGGATTATTTCCAGAAGACAATCACCGTGACAGCTAACCACTAGTTATAGTACATTGTATCATTCAATCAATTAGAGCTGTTATTTGCTATTTCTAAATCTTGCCATGTATAAATAATCTAAATCTCCATTACCATATATTAAATTTTAAGTGGTATTTCTGAATTTTACATTGAAGCAAATCTGTACTAGCAAGTGAGAGGTTAAAAGTAAGGGTCATTGGGAAGTGTGCAACATAAGTTGGAGGGTAGCACACGCGACGCTTCACTAAACAGGGCTATCGTTTATGTTGACCTCATTGTCACAACACCGCCATTTTTTGGTTGTGCAGCTTGACGCAGCAAAATGGCGATCCGGTGTTATTATGCCTTACTTTTCTATGACTGGATTCGCTCTACAGTAGCCTAACGAATTGGTGGGCACGCGACTGTTGACGCGAGCACTTCTCTCTCTCTCTCTCTCTCTTGCACCAGACACATGACATCAAACGGTAAGATTGCGTTGAGACCGTGGCACTAAAGCACATATGTGTAAAATGCAAAATATCGGCAACCGCATTTGTCGCGGGCAACATTGCAGTTATTTGAGCGATGTTAGCTGCTCGTGTGCCGTGGCGGATTGGCACTCGCCGTTCAATCAAGAAATTTTGCTAAATATGTCACTTTGGTGCGGCATCGTGGCTAGATGGGGCTAAATATACCAATGCGCACATTGCCTTCTCCACTTAGACAATGAGCTTACAATAATCGGCGGCAAATTAGCAATGCATTAGTAGTGATGTGGAGTGAGTGCAATGCAACTGGTTCATCAGTGATTCACCACAACTGGGGCCAGCAGAGGGACAGTAGGCGCGAATCGCCTGTGACTGGCTCTACTCAGTGCCGTGCGCCCATCACTCCACTCACACTTCCTCTTCCATTTGGCCTCTGTTGTCATCACCCTCATGGCGCACTTCCAACCCACCATTATGGTGACTGTTCGCGTTTGACTCGTGCTTCCTCAATTTGCGTCGCATAGCAAGTGTGTAAACGCTGCTCCTCACTGCTCCTTACTGATCCATTTGCCTTGGTGACAATCCCCATTCAGTTTTCTTCGACTTCTTCTACAAAATGCTGTCCAGGTGTAACTTCTAGTCGTCTCATACTCACTTGACTCAAATAGTCTCATCATTGAAGAACCTTTACGTAGAACTTTATTAAGATCCAGCACGTTTACATTGAAGTAAGAAGCACGACTAAACTGTTTTCATGTTTACTTCGTTTCCGATGCAAGCTTGTCGGACAACTATTGACTGAGTTTAGCTAATGGTCCTTATTCGCGTCACTCGACGTCATCGTAGCTGCATTTACACAAGTTGGGTTCGCTCCATTTATCTTTATCCTTCAGATCTTCTAATAAGCTGAAGCAAGTACACAGTGAAAAGCACATTAAGCATTCTGCATTCGTGCATTCTTGGCGTTTTCTGAATCATGTCCTGCTTATTCGCATACTCCTGCTGTCTTTGTACTCCAGTCAAATTTATGTATCGATCCAACTCAAGATATCAAATAGCATCAGTTACATCAGAAACATAAGTTTGTTGACACTGTTGAATGTCATTCTAAGTTGCAAGTGATGGACTAGTTTTATTGGCCGAAAACACGAACCTTTATTGGTTATACGTTCAAGCCAATTGACGTTCAAATGATGTGATGATGCTAAAAGTGACTAGCGTGTCATTGTGTCTAGTACTGCTGGAGTTAGCAATTGATTCGTACGAACCTCAATCGATTGGACAACTGCCTCAGTCAAAAGTGTGTTTAATCAAACCTAGCCACAATCGCAATTGAGGCTTGAGCTGTTTTACTGATATTTTAAAAACGTTTCGTTTTTTGTGGCCTTTTCAACTACTTCTTATCTAGTACCACCATCACGGTCACCATTTCTAACTGTGGTAAGTTGCTTGTTTCAATTCAAACGATCTATCTTGTCTGGTATTGGTCACAATGGTCTGGTTAATTTAACCATCATTGTCACGTGTGATGCTTGGTTTGTCACCGTTACCAGCTGTGGTTCAAGCAGCCATCCGAGGTAGCTAAATGTCACTAGAGTAATTTGAATTCTCTTCCAGACAACGAGACTAGACCCAAGTTTGGCGCCGGTGCAGAGAACATGCGCCAGCGTGAAGCAAAGTTTTAAGAACCGCGCGGCGCACCACTCGTTTCGGCGCACGCCACTTGACTCAATCCACAAATAAATTTTCCAAATCGCTTCGGGTTGTCGTGATTCGTGCCAACGCTACGGCCCAGCTTCTAGACTTCTGCTGCGCTATTTGCCGCTAGTCACCACCTCAATCGGTTATGCTGTTCAATGGCAAACTTCGATCTCAACAAAGTTCCTTTAACATTTGACAACCTAATTGTTTTGAGCTAGCATTTATTGATATTTCTATATTATTTAGAAATACGATCTATCGATTTTTTTTTATTGTTTCAATGGTCAACGTTTTAAAAGTTCCAAGCACTTTTGTTGATTGCTTCGGTGACAACATCTTTTTTGGTTACCATTCAATTTCTAAGTACTGGTTTCATCTTTTATCCACACTCCAAACTGACATTATCAAGTCCAGTTTGACTTAATGCCACCCAGCAATCATACGACTTTTTACACTTGTAAATTCCATTTTGGATTCCGTAATAGTCATTACCGTCTCCATTCCGACAAAAGTCATTCAAAAGTTTAGTTACCTCACTTCCGTTCACCGTGCACGCTAACGTTCACGACTATTGATATTTTTTGCATATTTTTTTAAAATTTAAACCTTCCAGAAACAGTCAAATCATGTTTCTTCAAAGTAACATTTGCAAGCTTTTAGTTTTGATCGTTCTTTCGATCAGCTCCAATCGCACTAATTTCACATTTTCCCAAATGATTTCCACCAACAAAGATGAGGTGAGTTATTTTTATTAGTTTTTCTAATTAGATTAAATGTTTCGCGTTTAAAACACTGAAAACTAATGAAAAGCATCATCAAATAAATTGATTTGCAACCGAACCGGAATCAGAATCGGTCAAGTGAAATCCAGTTAGTTAGATGAATTAATCAGTCGTAATGAAAAGTAATGCAGTAACACTGGGCAACTGATTGATGATCTGTCTGCTTGTTTGTTGCTAGAGAAGGAGACTAGCTATGTTGCACCAAGGCCAAGGCAACAGTGGTACGCCAGGGTCAAGTTTATGAGCAAATTTAAGTGGTAAGGTCAGGGCAATACACAGTGAGCTATTGAGCAGTATGCGCCAGTAATAGCATAAATAGCAATGAAAAGGAGTCGATTGCCAAGGTGACATCTAATCCAACTCTGCTCTGGCCTGTCTCGCCCACACGCCGTAGCAAATTAATGAATCGCAGAGCCTAATGGAAGTTGCCGACCAGAGCATCGCCAACGAGACATCGGAAGAAAAAATATTTAAATTGAATTCAAAAGGTATAAGTGGTGAGTGGTGGCCTTTGATCTATTTACATTTAACGCTTTAATCTCACTACTAGAATGCATATATGTCAAAACAGAAGAAGGCATTTACTCATTTGTTTCGGATGGGCAAAGTAATCTAATATGCGGCTTGTATTTATTGGCCAATCCCAACTTCTACGTGGAGATCGAATTTCTTCAGTTTGACATTAGCTGTGCCAAAAAGGGTCTTCTTAGCGTAGTTGACGGATGGGAATTAAGCGGGCAGTTTTTTCCTGGTGTTGAAGATCATCTCATTCCACGAGAAGCTCGTTACCACGAATTCTGTGGTCACATCAAACCAAAGAAAATTTTCCGAATGTCCCAAAATGTGGGTCTGCTTGAGTACCGTGTTCCATCTGCTGGTCAGGGCTTTATGGTGCGAGTGAGGTTTATAGAGAACCCGAAACGTAAGTTGTTTTCAGCGGGCTATCGAGTGTAATCGAAAGCAATTAATTCTAATCTACGGTGACAGCGTGCAACGCAGTCATCCAAGATCTCTATGGCATCTACACTCTACGCAATTATGGACGGCGTATCAATTGCACTGTGTCAATTATCTTCGGTGGAAACTTTCAGATCATGTCAATGAACATCGGACAGAGCTATCGACGTCTGGACAATCTTCTCTCAATACGTAACTATGTGGTGGAAACGGGAGTTATTAAGAAGGTGATTCGATTAAATGTGTGAGCAGTCGGCTGGAGATGCTCACTATTTGACAGCAACTAACACTGACACTTGCTTTCGTTGTACAGTGCAAGAAACGTGGCATGGAGGACTACGTTGAACTGCGAGGCGGAAATGGCCTCGACCCACACCTGATGACTGTAGCGGAAGACTTGTGTGGCTTCCGTCCCTTCACCTGTAAGTGCGCTTGTCCACTTGCATCCCTCACCCACTGTCATGTTTGCTTTGGTAGACAAAAAACGCTTCACAGTGTCATGTGCACACACCGCCGTTCGCTTGGTTTCCAGCGGTAACTACGACAACATGGTCGAGTTTGGCTACAAGGCTACCCTTGACCAAAGTCCTTTCTCTTCCCTCATCTGTCCTACCACACTCTGAAGTACCACCAACTTCTCACAACACACACCTAGCGTAGTTAATGTTATTCTTGCCAAACGTATTGTTGCGTTGGCTTCTTACCCCAGGGCAGAGAATTCGAATGCT
This sequence comes from Papilio phestus, assembly GCA_018231625.1. NCBI lineage: Eukaryota > Metazoa > Arthropoda > Insecta > Lepidoptera > Papilionidae > Papilio > Papilio phestus. The sequence goes on from DVQH01000104.1 coordinate 14,433, forward strand.
CTTTTACCCACAATAAAAAAAATCTGTCACGACAAATCATGTTTTTTCGTCATTATCATCACCATGCAAAAATATTTCATGTTTTTGTATTCAACTCTAGCTATATATGTTTAGCAAATAAACCAGATTAAACCGGTAACTCATCAACTATTCAAAAAGATGCTAATTAAAAGACGCGTCAGTGCACAAGTGCAGCAGCAGTCGTTAGCAACCACTGTCCTTAACCCCTCACCTCGTTAACTTGGTTTGACAAATTAACTTGCGCGGGTGTACCAAAAGGCCGATTTCACTAAATAAATAATTAAACTATTCAACAAAACCATTGAAAGCAAGCCAAAAATAGCTTATATTTTAATAAAATGTAAATCACCTTAAAAATAATTAATTAAATAGAGATGATGAATCTATAATACAACTGAAAAAAACAAATGAGTGAAAATGAAAGGAAATGAATAAAAAAAGTAGTATAGTGTTGATCAACAACAATGCCACGAGGCAAGTGACATAACAAAAAATAGCAATGAGCATCAGTGCCATTGGCTACAAACTGAGGTGATCAAGGCATGCATGGTATGATGAGTGAGTGCAAGGCTGCCCTGCAGCAGGCGTTTCTCCAGGCTAGGCGCAAAGACAGATATCACATAAACAGAGAGAATGCTAGATGAGTTGATATATACAGCCGAACGATGTCTACCACATGTAGGGCTGAGAGGCTCGATGGTTGGCAGTAAAGTCGTGCCCGTAGCTGGCCTCATAACTCGGGCTATGATGATGATGGCTATGGTGGTGAGTGTGGTGGGCACTTTGGTGAGAAGAATGGTGGCCACTGTGGTGACCGTGATGCGAGTGTTGCTGGTGAGCGTGTCGGTGTGACCGATGCCCTTGGTGGCCCGAATGGTGACTGTTGCCTCCCGATGGCATTCCGCTCGTCTGCCGCACTCGTGGAATCATGAACTGAGGTGAAAAGTTGTATTGAGCATTCGGAGTGGCTTGGTACGACCCTAGACTTCTATCTGAACTGTGGTCACTCTCCCTGCGACGTCGATACTCGCGTGGTAAAGTGGCTTCAGCCTGCAAGCATTCACACATCACCTATTAATCAAATTACACCGATAATGATTGCAACTCACCGAAATCATTCCGGGCCCATCGTACGATATGTGTGATCGAAGAGGATCGCTATTATCACTTGAGGTCTCAAGCATAGCTTTGCGATCTAAAGTACTGCCTATCATGTTTGGTCCATAGGCAGAAAAGTTTCGGAAGCCTTTGACTAAAGCACGATTTCTCCATTTTCGACAACAGTACACAATAGAACAAATTGAAACAATGCACAGAATTGCCAAAACAGGTATGAATATTGCGAGAACTATTTGAGAGTAACACAGTTAATATATTTAATTTTAGCAAATAAAAAGAAACTTACGTAAACCATTAATTTCACATCGTCTTCCAAGATACATGCGATGGCACTTGCATGAGCTAATCTGGCCGGTATCGTCTCTAAAGCAATCACCTCGACCATAGCAAAATTCACAAGCTTTGATTTCAGATGCACAGGTTCTGCCAGGATTGGACAGATCAAGGTCAGGGTAGCCATTGAGGCACTCGCAGCGGTAAGAGCCGGGTTCGTTGATACATCGAGCCGAAGCAGCGCAATCATTGTACTCTTCCAAACTGCACTCGTCAAAATCAATCACATCTTCGAGATTAGCGTAAATTTGCTCTGGACTGGGTAGTAACTCAGCATTTTTAACAAATGTTTTTGTCAACTCATCTTTGAGAATGTCTTGGTCAATTGTGTTGCTTTCCGTGAGATGAATGGTCATGTTGACTAGAACACCATTTCCGTTGGATGCTTTGTTGATGTTAGTCACATCGCAGCCTACATAACTCTCTTTCATATCGTTTGCCATGTAAGCTTGTTCTATCTGCAATTTAGCTGCGTTCGCCAAGTTCTGATAGTAATCGGATGTTTGATTGTTCAATGCGCTATCCCAGGTGACATCGTTTTCACCAATCTTCGTTAATCGAACCAACACAATAAAGTTTTGTAATTCTGTAAAGAAAAATAAAATGGCTTAATGGCTTAAACTCATAATTTTATGTCACATACCAAAACAAGTATCCGAATGAGACTTTTTAGTATAACCAGGTCGACAATCACATTTGAATTTTTCATCAAACTCTTTGCATATTTCTTTGTTAGCGGCATTACAAGCAGGCTTACACTGGTCAATGTCCAAAATAGGAGAACGAGTTGTTGTCTTTGGATACATGACTTTGTTTGTCTTCTTCACTTTTCTTGATTCAGTTTCACTAATCAATTCTGGAGGTGGCGTTGGTGATGGCTTATATGGTGCTCGAGGTCTATGGCTTGTTTTGAATATTTTTGGAGGGTCGGTAGGCCTTGAAGGTGGCTTAAAACGGCTAACACCTGGTTTCCGAGTTGGCCTCAACGGCCGATCAGATTCCATTTTGCTTTGTACGCGAATCACACTCTGTTGTGGAATTGAACTTGATTTGGTAGGCTCAATCTTACTCGAGTAAGTGTTCACCATTGTTTTCGAGCCAACAACAGTTGTCACTATAGTCTTAGGAGCCAATGTTGCAATATATTCTGATGTAATCGTTAAAGGTGAATCCCGAGTATAGTATACCTATAAAAATTAAATTTGGTGTTAATTTGTAGCAATTTATGTAATACCAACCTTAGTAGTGGTCAAAGTTGTAGTAGATGGAGATGCCTCAACGTTAGTAATAAATCGAGTTAAATCTTGTTCATTTGGCGAAGGCAAAAGTGTTGAAGTGGCATCAATTGGTGAAGAAGTTGAAAGTGAACTAGTAGTATGCAACGAGGGTACCAAAGAAGCCGATGGAAACACACTAGAACTTGGTTGATAAGCCACTGAAGGAAACTCAAGCATAGACTCAGTGCTGCTGCTAGTAGTCTCTGTCGTTGAAGAACTCATGCTCTTGATACCGCTTGACTCGTAGATTGGAATGTAAACTGGATCATTTGCGTGGCTCACTGTGGTACCCTCTCGGGGAGGCATTTCCTGCATCACACTAGTGCGATCAATTTCCAGTGGCATCGGTTCTTGCCCTTTGCTCTTCTGTCCCTTGGCTAAAATCTGTACTATGTCTTTGATTGCTTCACCAATGTTACCAGCCAGATCTGCACCATCAAGTAAATCACTGAGCTCGATGATTGCGCCAGGTTGAATGGCAGGTGCTTGTGTTTGCGGTTGTTCAATTATTTGAGTTTCGCTGGGTTCGATTCCAAGAAAAACTTGATTTCCCCCAGTAAATGTACTGCTCACAACTGGATTAACTAGAGTAATTTCCGAATGATTGAGTAACGTATGGACTGGTCCCTTTGCTTGCTCAATTGTATTCTCTGAGTCGGGAACGCTTGAAGGCAAAATGAAATTTGAAAAATAAACTATACCCGATGGCCTACTTGACGATTTGCTTGGCCAAGGATCAGCAATTACGGCGGAACTAGATTCAAGTTCAACACTACCTTCTACTGATATGTCAGGAATGTAATAAGAAGAGAGGTGGCTCAACGGTCTATGCGTATCGAGAGGTAGTGATGCCTCAATTGTAGCGACGGGTATCTGTGTTTGGGCCGCGGTGGACATGATCAGGGGCGGCTTGGTCTGAAGGGTGCTGCTTGCACGAAGAGCACTGCTCGGTACATAGAGTGTAATTAGTGAGTGCGTCGTTTCTTCGCGACTCTGTATGATTGACGTGGTGCCACTGAATAAGGTGGTGTAATAAGTGTGAGTCGTGTACAAGGTGCTCAAGCTAGGCACTAAGCCGCCAAACAAATTCTTCGATTGCTTCACAAGGTCATATGAGGCTTGTGTAAAGCGTATATTGGGGATATTGGGCGGAACCATCGTGCTGGATTGCTTGTTACCTGCCACTTCTGTCACCACTGTCGGACTTATCTCTTCGATTGATGACAAAATCGTGTTAGTCCCGTGAAACAAAGTGATGTAGTGCGTCAGCGTAGTGTATATGCTTCGGGTAGTGCTTGACTGGTCCAACTTGATTTGTGCACTGTTGACATTTTGACCTATGGTCTTATTTAAAGACCATTCGCTTGTGTAAAGTGTAGAATGCGGTGAAATAGACGTTGAAGGAATTGTTTTAGTAATTACTGTCGAATCGGGATAGGTCACATACTCTGTTTTAACATCTTCAATTGGAGTAATGGAAGAGGAAGTGCCATTGAACAGAGTAGCATAGTAGGTCAACGTAGAGTAAAGGGTGCTGGTGCGGTGAATTTGCTGCGTCTCAGTTGTAATAGATGATTGGATGGAACTGCTCACAACTTGGTTTTGATTCTGAACAGGCAGTAATGTCTCAAACTGACTAGGCACAATGTTCTTCATCAACACGGCTGCACCAGTGACCAGTGTAGGCTCTAGTGTGAATGGCTTGCTCGGAGTGACCAGTTTGCTGCTCATGATCAGAGTAACACCGTTTGAGACGCGTACTAGCTTGTTGGCACGCGCAGCGTCTGAGTGATCAATACTGTCAAGTTGCTCTTGCTTTCCGTCTGACAAGTTGAGTACCAAAGCTGATGTTTCCTTGAGACCATCAATGTCGCTCAATGACATCACAGATGAACTAATTAAGTCTAATGTAGAACTTGGTCGCACCACTCTGCTACTAATACGAAAAACTTTGGAATTGAGCGTGTTCATCACTGGATATCCGTATGCTTGATTCTTTGGTCTAACCACTATTTTTGACTTGGTCTGCCTTACTATTGAACTTGAAACTGGGCTCCCTTCAATTTTGCTCAAATAGAGACTTGCTGTGGGAGTCTCGGTAACTGACATTTTATCTATTGGGGTTTCTTTTACTTTCACACTCACACGACCTCGTGAAACAAAGTGACCAAATCTAGAATTGAATGGTCTACGAAGCATAATGCTTGAACGTAATGGTTTAGAAGCCAGTGTTGAAGTAAGTGATGTCGGCTCAAGAATTGGAGTTTTTTCCGTAGTGGTTGCTTGTTCTGACACTGGTTCCATAGAGCCTTTAATTACTGGAGTGTAGTAAGAATAAGCGGAAGTGGCAAAGCTTGTCGACTCAGCTTGAGTTGGACTAGGACTCATTAGATGCGACTCGATATCATGGGCTTCAAATTCGTTAAGCCAATCTGGCCTATGCATCTCTTTTGGAGGTTCTAAATGATTGGTAACAAACACTGGCTGGTAGGTGCTAGCTGGTTGCCAAGGCTTGAAATGGATCTGTTTGTTGTATGTTTTCTGGATTACGTTGTACAGATCTTCGTTGTAAATTTGCACTTGAGATAAAGCATTGTAAATAGTGGTAGCAGCTCCTTTGGTTTTAGTGCCTAGATTCTGAATTCTGGTTGGTTCGACCACTCCATCACTGTCACGAACAATTTCGACAATACTTTTGTCGAGTGCCTGAGTGACTACGTTAGAGATGACACTTTCTCGGCTAAGGTGAGCTGTATGTTGACCACGAATCACCGTGGTGTGGTAAGTGTGAGTGGTGTAGTAGGTGAGCGGGATAGTTGGTGTGTGGATGGTGTTGTCCACAGGCTGATCACGGTAAATCTCTATCCTCTCCCCACCTGCCAATTGACTTGCCCGTGGCGCTTCATACAAATTAAACTGGTTTCTACTGGAGCCACGGTTCATCTGGTTCAAATTGATATGAGCTCCAAACTTATTTGGAATCTCAATAAAATTAGAACTATGCACAAGTCTAGAAGCAAGCACATTGCTGGGTCGAATATCTGACAAATCACGAGAGGGGTGGATTGTTCGAATACTCGACACAATTCGACGACTGTTCTGTGGTTTGATTCGCCGAAAAGATGGCTTTTGAAAATTGTTAGCCAATAAGTAAGAAGCCGAAGAGGATGGTGGAAGTGGAATCGGCACGCTACTGTAGACGTTGAACTCGTGTGAGATGGGAACTCGGCGGAAGGAGTCTTGAGTAGCGCTAGAACTAAGTGCCGAAGGCTCACTTATACCTATCAAACGGTTAAACTCGCCTAGACGTGACTCGTTGGGACTGCGATTAGTGCCAGGTTTGCTCTGCTTGATTCGCACTCGCTGAAAACTGGGTCTTCGTTGGCTAAGTGTAGCTGATTTGCCTCGTTCGTATCTTGATTGCCCTTCCGACGGTTCAGTGTAGATATTGTCATTAAATTGCTGCAGTTTCCGTTTGCGAAACACAATTGGTCGGTTTTCCTCTTGATGAATGTCGCTATCTTTAGGATAATCAACTAGTTGAGCACTGGCTTCATAAATCTCGGTTTTAGAACCTTTAAAAATTGTAGTTATAAAAAAAGGATGAGTCTCTGAGAATTGATCGACTGTTTTAAAAGAAGTGGAAAGAAAGTTATTGAGGGGAGGGGAGCCTGAGCTTTCAAGTACGATTGGTGTGTGGTGGTAGTGTGGTGCCGCCGGTGGTAGTTCCTCTTCCTCATCCACTTGCTCGCTTGGCTTAATGTCGCGCTCCACTTTGGTGTGCAACATTGGTTGCAATGGCACAGTGATGGCGGTGACTAGTTCAGTCAACTCGCCGTTATCGCCGCGGATCGAGAGGGTTAGCTGGGTGACTAGAGGTGCCGCAATCGAAGCACTCTCCGCCACAGTAAGTGTCTGTGTTCGAGTCACCGTTGTCTCAGTGAGAGAGGTGAAGGTGAGAGTGCTCACCAAAGTCTTGCCATGGAGCAACAGCGAAACTGCAGTGGTCGAGGATACTGTTTGCGTGGTGACAAATGAAGTGAGCGTTGTGAGCAAGGTGGAACCTGGCGGGGGTGGTGGCACTGACATAATCTCGTTCTCTGTGTTCACTATCGTAGTGAGCATGGTGAACGTTTTTACATCAGTTAGTGTTTCGGTACGGGTGCTGTAACCAAACTTTATCGGTACTAATTTCACTTCCTGCAATGCACTAGTAGTGACTAGCACTTCAGTAACTTTGTTGGGCTCCAACAAGTCTGTGACTCGAGTAAATACGGTACGTGTCATACCATCTTCGTTTACACTAGTTTCATATTGACTTTGTGGAATAACACTTGTGTTGAGAGTGGTAGTAGTCAAAGTGGCGTACGAAGTGCGATAACCGTGAAATATGGGAACTGTTTTCACTGTTGTCACTATAGAAGTCACTGTGATGGGCACTTTAGGTACAGTAGGTGTGGCGTAGACAGTACTCTCAACTACCATCGGCTGATGACTCAAAATTGGTGCTTGAACGTGCCCTTTGGACTTGTTGCTACCTCGGTGTCTTGTGCGCTCTTCCCGATAGTGCGAGTCGCGGCTCATCTCATGATTAGTTGATGTGGCTGAGGCAGGAATGCCACGATTGCGACTATACTTTCGATTCAGCCGTAACCGTTGATTGGGCAGCAATGCATAGTTTCGTACTGGTGGGGGTGTAGTTGTTGTTGTAGTTGTAGTGGAAGTAGTTGGTCGACGCCAAGTGGTCCGACCACGGTTTACCTGCGCTCGACTCCGATCTCGCTCACCAGAATGATACCTTCCTCGGGTAGGAAGTGATTCGCTTGAGGGCTTGTTTTCTAAGACACTCTCACTATGACTTGGTTTAGAGACATAGTCATTGATGTTGTAGTGGTCGAGATGACTGTGGCGAGTGGTTGTTGGTGCTACCCCAACGGGACGTGAAGGCTGCCGTCGTCTGTTAGCCCGGCCACGAATCTCTTCGCTACTAAGCCGTGGACTCGACTCTTGGTTCTCTGTTTGTTTGCCTACACGTTGTCCAAAGCCTGAGTAGCGTCTAGAAAAGTATCCATTTGTTTGACTGCGGCTAATAACTGGTTGTATTGGCTTGTAAATTGGAACTGGTAATGAGTCGGGCACACGGCTTGCTTTGGCATTAATCTCACTCATGGCTTTGTCGTTATTGTCAGCGTAATCGAGATCATATTCGTAGTCTGCAATAGGCTGAGAATCCTTTTCCCTAATGGTACGACTTCGTGGCAAATGGCCTGCACTTGGTGTAAATGGTTCTTCATAGTAATCTTGCTCACTCGTATCACTGTAAACTTCTTTATACTTTTTCTTGAATGAACCAGCAAATTCACTTGGGTACACTTGGTCTGCAGTTAGTGTAGATGTTACGTAGATGGTTGAGACAGAAGGTAGTTTGGTGCTAAATAAAAATCGAACTGGGGTTGGAAAATGAATAGAAGGACGACTCAAAGAAACTTGCTCCACAGTGCTCACTATGTTGGAAGTGTTACGCGAGTAGTGTGCAGTGAAGCCGTTGATCTCCGTAGTGTAGAACTCAGTGGTGTGCACTATTACATTGCTGCCCACAGTGTCAGTCGAAAAGTGAACTGATGAAAGGCCAGGCAAAGGCGACCACGAAGATTTACTCTCTTCAATTTGCATGGTAATCTCTAATTTCGATGATAAACTCGTGGAATCGTCTTCAGTGCTTGAGGTAAAGTTGCTCGAAACAAATGATGAAGATGGCAAAGGTGGTGTGGATGCAAGCGTTGGAGTACTAGTTATAAGATTTGTTGGAGAACTAGTAATAGTACTCGTAATTGTCTGTTCTTCTTGCGACGACATAACACTGTTGGATATCATTTTGATTGGTAATGAAATAGTGTCCGAGCGTGTCTTGGCAAGATGTGCGTAGATACCGCCTATGTAAGTGCCATAGGTCTCTTTAGTAATTCGTACAACCTGACTTGCTTCAGTGATTGATTCCACAGTAGAAGAAAGAAGACCAGTTTGAAAATCTATTGAAATTGATTCACTTGACGATGGACTGGTGTTGCTCTCAAAACTGGAACTAGGTGTCACTGTTAAACTAGTAGCATTAGACAGGTTGGACATTACTAGACTGCTTGTTGAAAGCTGTAATGTCTCCGCAGAGTGCGTGCTTTCTTCTATCTCAGCAGTACTGTTGTTTGATTGCAAAGTAGATTCTACTAGAAGTGATGTAGAAGCTAAAGTAGACTTACATGTCGTCACTTCTGCTTCTGTATCATTAAGAAAAGTAAAAAATGGGGCTTCTTCAATCATGTCTGGTTTTAAGGTAGTCTCTTCACTCTCATTCTGTGAAATTTCTGTAGTAGTTTCGAATGAATTGTTTTCAAATACTGCATCCGGTTCTTCATTGGCTTGAGTGGTGACTTCTACTAGACTATTGGAATCAAGATTTTCGACGGTCGCCAGTACTGTGTTGGGTTCTAGTGTCTTAGTTACAGCAAACTGAGCGTAAAACCCATTAATTAATGTACCAATAATTTGAGTCACTACTGTCTGAAATCCAAAGTTGCTTCTTATTTCGGAAATAACACCAGTTTTAGGTTGCTCAGTCATCTCACTTGTAGTTTTGCTTTCAATCTTATTATCAGACACTTCCTCTGAGTTTACAAGTTCTGGTGCAGATGATGCAGATAGGAGAGAAGGATTAACAGTACGACGAATTCGTTGAAAAGGGCGAGATAACACCCGAGTAGGCAGCACTTTGCCGGTAATAACGGTGCTAAACAGATGCTCGTTGCTTCTTACTACTGGTTTTCCATTAACCAATTCGGTGGTAAAGTAAGTGTACGTTGTGTAGAAGGTCACTGGGGTAGGTGAAACTGAGGGGTGCAATCGACCCACTTGATGCCAATGCTTTTCCTCTTGGGCCACTGTATGCTCGGGTTGTCGAGTGGTGTGTAATCCACTTGGAGCCGGTGGTCCATGGACAATCACCACCGAGCGTCGAGGAGTGTCATTGAGCCATAAACTATCCGCACCAGATAAAGTTCTAGTACGAGTAACCACCACTTTCCGCCTAGTGACAGTGGGTTGAATCCGCTCTACTTCTTTGTCCACCAAACGAGCTTTATCAAACGGTTGAGCAGATGAGTTAGAGTCAAATGCCAGTGAATTGTCCAGAATTGGAACACCGTTAATGATTCGCGTAATTGACTCGGTGCGCATGAGACGATCTGCAATACGTGTTCTACTTTGCATTAGTTTGCTTGTTTGTTGCCTCACTCTTGAGTCGCTCAACTCTGGCAAATAAATGTTGGAGAAAGTGTGAGTGTTGGCTATTACGGTCGAACTTTGACCTGGGATAAAGAAGGTTGTGTAGAAGGTAGACTTTAAATACTCGGTGACAGGGGTGATTATAATCGGAAGGTTTTCTGCGCCATCTGGTTCAATATCTGACCACTCTGTAGAACGTTTTTGTATTGCTTGATTAAGGTTGATGGTTCCAGTCACTATATTTGAAATGACTTTTGTTCGCGACACGATTTGTGAAGTTTTATCTTTGAAGAATGTAGTGTAATATGTGAAGGTGGTGTAGTGTGTAATTGGCACTGCAATTCCCGATAACAATTTGCCTAAATAAGACTTGTTCAAAGTGCTTGATGAAGGTGACACTTGCAGCTCCGAGACTGTTTTATCTAAACTTGGCGTTGCATTGACAAAGGCTGATAAACTAGGTACTTGTTCTAAAGCAGAGTGAAGAGTCAAGGTTGAAGTAGAATTAATCACTGTCGAGCTTTTTTGGGCACTACTAGGCAGAATAAATTCACTATTTAGATCTACAACGTTAGTCACCACTTCTTTTCGACTATGCACAAACTCAGTTTCATTGTTCTTGAAAGTAGTGTAGTAGGTGTAAGTAGTGTAGTACGTTTTAGCCGGTTTAGTTGCAGCTATCTTTTCCTTGGGTAAATAATTAGTGCTATTGGAGAAAATTTCAGTACTGCGAGTGACTAGCGATCTGTTGTCCTCCTCGGTAATATACTCCGTGAGACGTTTGTGGTAAATGATAGGTTGAAAGTTAGCTGAACTGCTTGTCACTACATTGCTGTCGCGATCTTCAGTGACTTCACTAGAGATATGACTAGTCGTTGCGCTTGGCAGAATAAAGCCCCGAGTGATAGTAAGGCCACTTGATGTTTGGAGCATTGGAGTAGCGCTAGGCTCACTCCACTCCTCACCTACCGAGTTCGACCATGGCATACTTGACATTAATTCTGAAGATTTGGGATAAGTTTGCATTGATTCTAGTTTAGAAATTGTTGTTTCTTTGGGTGACTGAATCAAGTCGTGGAAAACGGTCAATTTAGTCGGCTCAATTGAAGCAGCCAACGGACTTGATGGTTCGACTCGACTCTTAGGTGTAAAAACAAGCAATGTACCATTAACCACAGTGGTGAAATCAATAAATCCAAAAATGGTACTTGTATTCTTTATCTCTTCTGTGCTACTTGTTTTGAGCAATTTGGTAGTAGTGGGAAAAGAAGTAGTAGCTTCAATCTTAGTTGGACTATAGATTGGAATGCTCCCATTAGGAAAATAATTCTCGAGCGATTTGGTTTTCATTTCTGAGGAAAGTTGATTAAAATGCTCATCAAGTTTACCAACTGTTTTGGTACGCATTTGTCGCTTGCTTCCTAAAAATCGCGTAAATTTCTGAGTAAAGCGAAGAGAATCGAGAGTATGTTCCTCTAGAGTAGTACTTGACTTAACATTGTAGTCACTGGCAGACATTGTGTTTCCATCTTCAGCTGGCATCTCAATTGGAACTTCATCTAAATCAGTAGGTGCTACTGTGAACACCACTGGCGAGGTGAAGGGCACTACTGTCCACTGGTGACTTACTTTAATGTCACTAATGTTATTCACTTTCACACCAGACAGCTCAAATAAACCTACAGAAGTGTGCACTTGTTTGGCTTTGATGTGTTCCATTTCGAAATGCTTTGATGGCACTTTGAGCGTAACCCTTTGTTCGCTAAGCTCCACTAGCAAAACGGGGTGTTGGAGATCACTGGGCGTGAGTTGAAGTCTGATGGGAATGTTCTCGCATTGCGTTTCTTTCAATTGGCAAGCAAACACAAAAGCATCCATCCAGGGCGACGCAGCGTTTGACTGAAGTGCAGTAAAAAGTGATAGCCTGTGACTGTCAATCACAAAAGTTTTATTGGTTCCTGCCACAACTTGGTCCTTTAGCTCACTTGAGCTAATGTTGTCTAACTTTTCAACGAGAGGCATTTCAGTAACGCCAGGCATCGAAGTTGCAGAAGTAGATGTGCTCATTTCCAAGTGTGGTATAAAAGTTCCTGTGATCTCAAGCACGGGACTTGTATAAACAGTCTCGACTTGTGGAACTGCATAAAATGGCAGTACTGGTACGTGGTCGCTGACCGTAATCTGGTCGAAGGGAACGAAAGTGCCAGTAAATTCGATGAAGCCACTCGGCGGCAAGTGTTGATCCTCATCTTTGTTTTTTCCCTCTTGACCAGTGTCAACGAAATGATTTTCTTTTGGTATGCTTTTCAAATCAGCCAAGCCTAATGAAGGTAAACCGGCAGGGTTAACGACATAAAATCGCTCCGAAGGTCACTGGCTCAAAGGTTAGTCGACGTTAGTACCAGTTGATTAGCTTCGGTTAGTGAATTAGTGGAACAAGCGAGAAGACGTAGGTTAGTGGAGGTAAGACTGACAAGTGGTACCAGTCCCAGGCGGGTCAAGTGTATGGGTTAGTGTCAAGTCATTTTCAACGCAAGCTCAGACATATAAGATACCTTTGCTCGCACTTGGGGACACAGGAAAGGAAAGCATAAAAGATACAGAAAATAAGATACTTACCAGATGAAAAGACTAACTCGTTTCCAGCTGGGCACTCGCTTGTGATTTCACGTGGCGCTTCATCCGATCCATCTTCACAATCAAGATGTCCGTCAAGAACCCGAGCACTATCAATACAAATAGGTGTGCCACATCGACACCGGAACTGGTCTTGCTCGCATTCGTCGGAGCCATCGGGGCAGTCGCGAATGCCATCGGCCACTCGGCTCTGCGCAATGCATAAGTGGTCGGTGCGGCATTGAAATTCACTGACACTGCAGCGCGCTGCTTCGAATAGAACAAAACACGGATTAGGGTAACTCAAATTGTGTATAAGCACACTACTCAGGATCGAACATAGTTGTCAAGCACTGTGCCTTGTGACCATTGGACACTTGACTCATTTATCTCTATCTCCCACACTGATAAATCATGCTTGAGATTAACGTTAAATATGCGGCTATGGATTCAATTCGAGTGATCAAGCGTCGCCATAGTAGTGGTATAGGTAGCTTTTATTGCGGCATAGACTTTACTGACATTATTCACTTTTCCCATTTGTCTTCTGTCTAGCGCACTTGTACAACATTGATTGTGATTGTCAAATCGTGACTCGCATCAACTTTTGGCTAAGATTGCTTCTAAATATAGAACTACTATGCAAATAGAGAATAGTTCTATAGCAAACTTATTCTGCACCGTGATGTTTCCTTTTGATGATAGCCTTAATTAATTTACCTTAAGTATAGTACCAAGCAAGTCATCGGAAAATTTGACGAATTACTAACTAGCTCTTTGCACGACCGCGGCAGACTTGCCATGTTTTCATGCTAGGCATGTTGACTCAAACAGCACTGCCCCTCTATGATTGATAGAGGGCCAAGACCCGGGAATGCCAATTGGCTTGATAATCAATTGATGCGGCATTTAGAGTGCCAAGCCTACTGAACCACATGTTGAGCTTATTCAAGGTACATTTGCCCCAACAACTTAGGTGGCATTGATTGCTCTCCCTAAGTGGACCATTAAAATAAACCTATCAATTTGAGACTAATCTCGGTCCCTGTCGTCGCCAGACATATTTGTTTTTGAACGCTTGTTACCATTCATTGACCAATGTATCAGGATGTCGAGTGCGTGGCCCATGGGCATAATCTAGACTTTCATTAGACAGAATCGAGACGTAGCTGTGGCTCTCTTACAGAAGTGAATAGACACGCTTGCTAACAGGTTTGCACAGAGCGCGCTCGCTTTGACAGCTGCGACGGCGAAGCTATCCACTCTGGCGAATCGAGGCCACTGAAGGTAGTGGGAGAGCCGCGACACACGCAATCGAAAGACCCAATCCACTTTTGACACAATTAATTGATTCCAACAGAGCGGACGAGTGGTGAATGCAAGTCACCGACAGCGAAGCAGAGGGAGAACTCGCATCCGGCTCGATCGAATTCGATTCAACATTGGAGTGTCTGAAGATGACTGCTGAGCAGCATTGACACACGATCAACTATCTGGATCGATTTGTCAGGCGTGATCGAGCTCGAATTCGATCGGCACAAGATGGCCACTGGCCAGTTCTGCATTGCTCATTACGCTATCTGCGCCACCGCATTACAGCATCACATACCGTTGCACTCGCGCTTGCTCGATGCTAATGACGAGCTCGCGAGCGCCACACTTGATTGCTCGCTTGACCTTAGTTTAGCTTGCAAATGTAGCACATGTATTTTGTAGACTAAGACAGTAAGACAGACTAGCAGTCGGTCAAAGATCAAGACGCTGTTGTTCACTTTTCCAAACTATTTCAGTTTCATACCATTATCAGATTGTATATTGCATATAATCAGATCAAACTCAGATCAATAGTGTTCTCATTTAAACCGTTTTATTTAGGTTAATTAAAATTAAACATTATGTTTAACAATGTTCTCTGTGTTAACAATTCAATTTGCAAATTTTAAACTCTTGGTAGAGCATCTATTTGTTTTGATATTAGCTTCAACTAAATCCAACTTAATGAAAGCTGTTTAAAGAGAAGATCTTAATGAAAGACCAGTTTTCGGATTGAAACCAAGGGAGAGAAATAAGTATCAGTTCAATAAAAAAAGTTTAATACGATGAACCCTAATTTAACAAACCTGTTTCTTTTGCTCACCTAATCTGTTCTTTACAAGCGAGAGTGAAATGCATGTAGTATAAGTATAGTAGTGTCGACATTTTATCTGAATTTAAGGTCGCACTGGCTCTAGACTACATAACGCTAGACAAATGCATGCTCCTGGGATCGCGTTGTATTCAGTTCCCGCGCTCAAGATGGTGTTCACTAGATTGTGTGACGTGCTTCATGCATGATCAACGACGACGAGAATCGAACTTGAGTGACCGAGTTGGTGCCACCAAGAGAGCACCAAATGGTTGTGCTGACAGGCAAAACTCGATTTAGCCCAGTTTAGGTGCCAATCGAAATAAAATTTAAATCTGAAATAGAACGGCTACAGGAACGCCGGTGACACCATGAAATGCTAAAAATAGTGTCAATTAGAAATGTTTTCTGTCAAATAGTGAGATTTAACCATGGCCAGAACAAGTATTAAAGACTGTTACCCAATCATATGACTGCAGTTGAAGAACACACCCAGTAACGGTACAAAGAAAAACGGTACACTGGTAGTCACACGATTCACAATTCAACTTGATGCATTGCATGATGCACACTAGTGTTCTTTTATCGGAATGCTGTTGCTGATGACGGATCGATCAACTAACTGATAGCGCCTTATGGCAGCCACAATGGCCTCCAGTAACTAGCAAGATGTTGATCCATCATCACTGGTGGAGTGATTGATTCGCGCCTTCGATCGTCACACGACACGTTGTTTTGGCGCGGCGTTGACCACTGCGATCGAACACGCCATCTTGCCTGTCATTCACTTGCGGTTTAGGTGGACAAGCTCATTTGTATTCACTCGATTGTTCGATTGTTCTCGATGCGCACACGTTCAATGCGAGGCGTATGCATAGCTCAGCGAAGTGCACAGGACACGAGCACTGACTCACTGCCACTTCTGTAGTACTCGATTCCTCCAGTCCCTGCCCATCGCTCGCATTCGACTTGAATGATTCGAGCTCGTTTGTAGTGGCCAACTACGAGTTCGAGTTCATTCGCCATCCTTGCCACTTGCTCTCTTATATCACTTTTGTTTTCATTGAAACACGGCCTACAACACAAGGAAATTAACCAAGAACAATGGCGTCAAAATGTTACAAAGACGGTGCTGATGTAAGGCATCATTCCGCAATATCGCCCACCTGAGCCGTTGCCCGTGCCGCTCAGCCACCATAGTGAATGATAATGTAAACACTTGTCTATTCAATTAGAGCATACAAATAAATGGTAATCAGCTCGTGTTTTTTAAACTATATATTTTGAGCAATGCCTTGTAGCGAAAATTCTATTTTTACTGAGCCCCAGCCTCACTTTCGACGCAAGCTAGTTTGATATCAATCCGAGAGGCTTATCCTATCCTAGTAAGCACAGTAATCCTCTTTGATCTCGAGGCGCGTTACAATTTCTTCCGGTTCAATCGCACTGATTGGCAGGATAGTGTGAGCCATTGTGGTCAACAGCGCCCTCCTTTTTATCCTTCGTGGTTGGCATCCTTGCCAAACGAATGCAATTCAACAACAGCATCGATTGCCACGGTTCTCCTGTGACTTGTACTAGCAAAACATCAAGGAATGCTATTTTAATTTTAATATTGATAGATAAATGTTGCTGTCGGTCATGAATGGTGACAAGGTCAAACAAACAAGATCAATATCTCACTACTACTAGACTAAAGCCAGCATTAGCATGATCAATCAATGACGTGCGTGAGTGCAATGGTCATCACCTGTCAAATGGATTCACCAGTGTTGCTTGCACACGGTCAGATCAAACAAATGCATTTACTTGACGTGTTTCTACTCTAAAGACTACTTACTTGCTTCGTGTCTATCAATATTTTACCGAGTGATTTGCACACTAGCATCACCCTCTTGACATTCATTTCAAGTTTATTCCCACTTTATACTGGTACTAACCTTAGCACAAAGCGCCCAAGTTGGTGATGCAGTCTTATTTAATAAGAAATAAAATAAATTCGATGCTAGCCAGTGACATAGTTTGCAAAAATATAACTCAATTTGAATTTCGAACATAGTTCTAGAGCCAATAGTATTCGAAAATAAATTCGCCATGTAAATTTTGCAAAGGTTAGTTCCCTAACTAATTATTTGCTATAATATGATAGAATTAATGCAAAGAAGCAATATTGAAAAATCGTTGTTCGAAATTAAATTTTTGAAATATGAAGCATTATCTTATAAAATAGTTTTTACCTAATTTCTCGTCACTTAATTGTCCAATTTATATATATAAACTCACATTTGAAAGATATTTTTAAGTCCTATAATACAATATAGAAATTAATGCTTCAAAGCTTATCTTATTAGATTAACAGTTAGGTTTTTAACATCATTTTTAAAATTTTCCATTTAATCATACTTCTTTATTGTATTTATTCTATGAAAAGCCAAAGAGTGTCCCAACCCTTTTATCAGGGAAACCTGAAAAGGAATCAAATAGGTAAGCATTACAGTGTAGGAAACTGAACCCTCTGATCGACCCGTAAAAGGCTTTCGCGGAGCAGATTATCGTGTGTCACAGCTATAGCTCATATCGCTCCTCAGCAGGAGAGTGCAAATCTAATAAGATAAGTTTAGAACCATCGATTTGGATATTATGTTATAACTTGTAAGACTTAAAAATGCCTTCTGTATGTAGATTTATATATATATCAATCGAACAATTGAGTGACAAGAAATTGTACAAAAGTCGTTTTATCAGATAATGCTTAATATTTCGAAAATTTTTCTAGGCAACAATTTTTGAATGACCAATTTTTGTTTCTTAGCATCAATTCTACCATATTTCAAAATGTACATGGCGTGAAATCGATCGCACCAACACTAGTGCATTAGGAATAGTTGAGTACTTTACAGAGTAAGTTACTTGGCTAAATGCTTGTGGTCACTCATTTTGTGAGCAGTCAGCATTTCACATGAAGCGGAGCATGAAAAGGAGAGAGAGAGAGAGAGAGAGAGAGAGAGAGAGAGAGAGAGAGAGATAGAGGTGAAGGGCAGACATCCTCTCTCTCATCCTATTACCGCTATGCAGCATGGCACAATGCATCTCCACTGTAACACAGTGATGATGACACAGCCTGTCTCTCAGCAGCTGACTGCTGTGGACTATTCAATTAACACGCTGCTCCTTCCACTCACTATTTATGGCATCACATCCTCCGTTACCCTTACTAGGTAATGATTGTGGCGAGTGATCGAAGCAAAGCTACCAACTGACCCTGTCTTGGTGGTCACACCTATTCGAAGTGGTCAATGGGCACCATGCGTGACATCATCAGGAGCGGATGGAAAGTGTTATGCCGTTGGCTATAAATAAAAATTGATCGATGCCAAGCGAGCGAGTGCCGGCTAACAATTGACCAGACTTGAGTGGTGCAGATGATGACGCCGGCAGTTGCGATCGAGGCTGATAGTGTTCCTGCCTCCCCCCTCCGACCCACCAATCAACGGGTGGCGGTGGTGCCGATCGATTCCTGGCATATTGAACTAGTTGGCTGGCTTCAATTTCACTTTACCTTCTCTCAAACCCCTTGCCAGCATACTTCGAGTAGAAAGGTAGAAGAGAGAAATGCAATGTTAAAAATAAACCCCTGAGCGGCACCGCTCTAGTCGATCGACTCGCTCTCTACCGTGGTCTAGTGGCATATTTTATTGGATTTATCACTCACCAATATCGACTAGCAATGTTTTGTTCGTTGTGTGATCCGATTACAAAGAACAATACCTCTATCTCTACAAGTTAAATGTTCACCAACACTTTAGTAGGGAGTATAACTAAAAATATATGAATGCCAAAACTGATGGGTTCTAATCGGCCGCTTCACTCAGCAACAAATGTCGATCATTACTGTAGTTAATTCTGTCAACATTACCAGACAGTTGAGTAGCGGTCAAGGTGCCCTTATTATCTGTAGGTTGATGGTTTCTTTGTTCTTTGTTCTCTAATTGCAATTACCAACAGTTATATCACCGGTGAACTAGCCACCAATGCGATTATGGCTTTCCTCCTCGCTTGATTCAACAATCTTCCTGCTTTTCACCCACTTGGCCACTTGTTGATGGCATAAAAAATTGTCTAACGGCACGCGGAGAGTGTCACCCGCCATAGTCGGTGTGGTGCATTGGGTGTGAGCAGCCAACCACCGAATTGCATTCGAATCACCAGCCCACATTGGGAAAGACGGATGCACTTTAAAATATTATACGAGCAAGACGCCATGAGGCACTCGGAGCAAGCAGTGAGACCGTGACAGCAATAATGCTGCTCTTAAGAAATTTGGTTCCAGGCCACCAATGCCAACTAACGGCATGGTCACTATTGAGTGTTGCGTGTTCGCAATTTGCTCCTGGTCACTAAGTCGGTTCTAAAGCTATTCTCAGAGCAAAAGAATCGAGACCACCTTTTGTTGCGCAAACACAAGCTTCACAATTTACTTGGATGTTTATGACTTGAAGACTTGGCCATTTTTGATTGATGCTTTCAAGCGAGTCATCAGCCTCAATGGGTAAACAGCTTGGCCATCCATTAGCGTCTGCTAGTATCATGATGCGGCCAAAGCATGTTGGCTACTATCACTACAATCGAACAAACAATGCCACCAATTGGCTAGGTTGACCCTCGCAAGGCCAAGTTCTATCTTGCCGTTGGGTGGTTCATTGTCAAACTCAACTCGTTGCTTGGCCGATTAGTCTAAACGTCGATTTTTGTAAATAGTTTAGGCAATGATTGATGTGATGCCACTAGTGGTCACTGGTCAGTGCAGGCACCTGCCACCGCGACAACTTTATTTGCTTACTCGACTTAGGGTCTTTAGCTACCGCGTGGCCAGCAGACAGTGACGTCGTGAGTAACTCAGTTGATAAATATATAGTAAATGAATATAATTGCCAAATCAACTTGACAGAAAGATGGCCAAGCAAGACACTGCCGTGATATCGTGACTGTAAACAAGCAACCAGCATCGAGCCCGTTTAGTGTCACTCAACGGTGAGGGATCGATTGTAACCAATTGTCCACGAGGTCGGTCAGTAGCACCGTCCAATGAACCTCTCATGAGTCTCAAGAGACATAAGCAGTTCACGGGAGTCAGTTCACACAACACTTTCAAAAACCATGCTTGCAGTTAAATTCACACTAGGTGGACTTTCCAAAACAAATAAATTCACTCCCTGCCTGACTTTTATTAGTTGCTTGTTAACTTGACGAATTGAATAGCAGCTACCGATAGAGTGTTTGATTACGACTTGGACGCAATACTTTTTAGGCAAATGAAACCAATGCTCTAACAAGTAGGAAAATGGCACCAAGTGATCGACACTGCACATAGAGCTAAAAAAATGCTCTCAGTCGGTCAAATAGGAACAGCACTAGCAGGGCTGATATCATGCTCGCCTTAAGAGGAGCAAAGTGTCTCTCAGTCGTTACCGTGGTTCAAGTGGGCGCTGTCTATGGATCCAGATGGCTGGGCGAAAGAGACGAGAAAGAACGATGGACTAAGGAAACACAACCACGCCACAATCCAAATAAAGCACTTAAGCTGAGCCAATCGGACGTGGATGCCCGAGCTCAACATTGTCTCGAATGTTCTCATCTCACATTCGGTTGGTGATGAGTCAAGATGACGACGACAGTAGAGATGCATAGAAGCCACGGCGAGGACATTGGCCAAAATGGAGCAAACAAATAAGGGAAAACATCATTTAGAAATGGAGATACGGCGTATCATTAGTGCTCACTCAGCCCGTGGCCACCATTGCCAAGCCACTTTTTCACTCGGCACACACTGCACTTGAAACACTAGCCCAGACACCGGTAAGCATTGATGCCAATGGTAGCACTAATCACTGAACACTGCTGGGTCAGTGTGACTAGGTCTGGCGGAGGATATGGTGGCGCGGCAAGGTTGATTTGAATTGACGATGGCGGTGTGCAGCATTCACTGGCCATTCAGTAGAAATTAAGCATTGCAAAGCATGGAGAAGTTGAGGGCGCACTGGAGTGGCGTGGTGGACGAGGTCGAGTGGAGCAGCCAACACTGGCCATTCAAACCGTGCCTCGCGCTAGTTGAGCGTACAATCGGCGCGTCGCGAGACTAAACTAAGTCACTCGAGCTAAGATCGCCGACTGGCTTAGTGTCTAATGGGAGAAATTATGAAAAATGTAGGATCCAGTTCGTCTCTCACTGTGTGAAAGAGAATTAGAAGAAAAGAGAGAGAAAGGCGAGACTGCCCCCAAATAAACAGGTTTGGATGGCACTTGCGAGCCAAGTGTCTCGTGGCGACGCCGGTGGCTCTTCCACTGTTTCACCACCGTTACAAGTGAGACTGTTGATCGCCTCACTAGAACTACTCGATGGGATCACACTCACAGAAATGGATTCAGTGCTCACTGAAAGTTAGTTAAATTTGCATTCCTCACTGAAAATTGCACTGAAAAATTAAGTCGTTTTTCAGTGAGCACTGAAACCATTTCTGTGAGTGCACTCGGCGCCAGTCTTGCTCGACGCCCTCAGTGCCACACATTGGCACGCTGGGTCAGCAGTGATCACTGATCAGGTGCCATCGGGCACATCAGCACATCAGCCAAGCGTGAACTGCACATCACTACCCAGACACTGCCCGACCGGTGTGCTATACCCATATGCATTGCTCAACTGGCTGCAAGTTGTCCGGCCAGCGGTTTTAATGCTTTGCACACATCTCTCTATTGATTTATCACACTCCCGTTTTATCAGAACCTCTTTACAGCTTAAGGCCTGTCCATTTTTCAATTCTTATGTGGTTAGCTTCATTTTATACTTAATATATATATACTTTTTATTACGTCTTTGTCAATTAGAGTTTTGATTTTTCTGTTTATTTAATTCTTATTCCTTTTCAGAATTAAAATTCAGTTGAACTAAAAGTTTCAGAGACATTTATACAATTAATTACAATTATGCATTAAAATTAAAATTACATTCATTCAATTTAGACCTGTTGGGATTTTTTGATTAGTATTCAAAATTCTATTATTTCAAAGTATTAAGCAACCATGAAGTCGTAACTTTTTATTCGTTTTAGCGGAAGCTTTCGTAAAATTTATTTAATCTTAAAGTCAGTTGTGATTTTTAATGAAGCTAAAGCTGCATTTATGCAAAATATTTAATTGTCTTGGCTTGACTACCTTAATGAATGGGCTTGACGGGTCAGTTTGGTCATTTTGAGGGTGGTCACTGGGAGCCAGTTGGTAAAAATGGTCAGAGTTGCCCTTCTAACAATGCTCGAGTGTAGCACGATAGACAAAACAATCGAAGAGCATTGTGCCTTCGTCAAGAAGCCGATTATCACTGGACTCTTTTGTTTATCTCCTCCGCTCTATTACTCACTCTTTTTTCTCGGTCACTATGTTAGCTTGTGGTCAGTGTACCTGACTCGGTCAAGTCTCTGTGCGTTCTTGAAGATGCTGTGACAGCAAATTCATTTCACAATTATGCAAATCTACCCTATCAGCACCGGCGCGAGCAAGACAGCCGCATGCTGCAG
Source organism: Papilio phestus (assembly GCA_018231625.1). Taxonomy (NCBI): domain Eukaryota; kingdom Metazoa; phylum Arthropoda; class Insecta; order Lepidoptera; family Papilionidae; genus Papilio; species Papilio phestus. The sequence continues at coordinate 36,767 of DVQH01000104.1, forward strand.
CACAGTTGATTAGTGTCTCCAGTTCTTCTTTACTTTACAACCAACCGATGCTCTCTTTCTCAGTGACCAATTATTGAATAGTACGCTCATGCTTTGAGCAACTCAAATTAAGTTTTTAATTTTATACAATAAAAATGTGACTGTTTATAGAATTTTTTCTCAAATAACCTTGACCTAACACAAAATTGGAATTTGAATAAATATAACAGTTAGTTGAGAACTCGCAAATCAAAGTTTGACTGTACTTTGTCGCACATTCTCACGTCTTGAGTGCTGCGGTAATAGTTTATGGTAAGCATCAGGTCATGCAACACTTTGCGCTATAGTACCATTTTGACACTCTTAGTGCAATCATGATCGTGGCTTAATTGTTGCAGCACCCAAACGGATGGATGGGCAATGGAGCAACAAATTGATTAATTGTTATCCCATTTAACTTGAAACGATTGTACGGTCAGGGTCAATCGTCAATGCTATTAATAGCTGTCTCAAGTCAATCGATGAGCTAATTGTTCGATTCGGTCAGTCATGATTGGTCGCTCTTGCTCTATCTGACTGCCGGCAACTCAACCAGTCCGACTCGTAATCATTAGAAGAGTAGTGATTTATGAAGATAGTGTCGATTGTCGATCTCGAAGTAGTTGATCAAAGAACAGTTCAGGTACATTCAACTGTTGTCGACTATTCTCGGGCGCAAGCATTGAGATCAATCCATGCGAGCCTGATTTATCATTAGCACACAGGTCGACAAACAATGCCGAGTCGGCATCTGCCTTTGGCAGTACTCGTTCCCTCGATCCATAGGTGAGCTTCAACGATGGAAGAACGAGTGCCACCACTCTGTGTTGTCCTTCACTCAGCTTTCCTAACTTGATCGGACTGCTATGGTCGTCTTCACTGCTCGTGTAGCTTACATTCTGGATAGCACGCTCAGGGAGAGACAGACGAAACCACTGACTTGAACTCTTTAATAAAATCAAAACAATAAAAATAAAGATAACAGATGATATCTCAATGCAAGTAAGTTCTGCCAGTCAGTACGATGTTGCCGTGCTAGAGCTATGATTAGCGTCAATGTTTGAATTGGAACGACAGCAATTGCGAGACACACCCACGCCGATCAAGCCAATCTGTCCTTGCTTCTGAATGCCTGTCCAATTCGATTAAGAATTCAGATTGCCATGTGCGATAGTGTCGCCATTGGCACGGAGCAACAATCTCTCAGGCAATTTTACATGCCTCATCGCTCGATCACCAAGATAGGGTTTCTTCATAAGCTATAACACTCTAATGTATGTGAAATATTCAATAATACTTGCGAATTTGTCTGATTTATCTAGAATTATGCAAGATAGAATTTATAATAATTTGAAAAAGAGTTTTCCAAACACAAATATTTTCTTTCAAAACTAAATACAAATTGATAGAGACTGGACGGTTATGACTTATGAAGTTATCTGATGTTCTGTTTTCTTCACGTAAACTGTATTGACGCCATCTGATTAATGATAGCAAAGACAGAAGCTGCCAACAATGGATACTTGATCAATATTAATTAGATTGCATCGAAAAGCGATGCTGATCGATTGAATCTATTTTTAGTAATAATTTCTTTGCCCAGAAGACTAGTCTAAATAGTATCATATAAGCTATCATATCAATTGTTCAGTAATAGCCTAATCAAAAGCTATCATATGATAACTTTTCAAAGTTGGGTAAAACTGTGAACATTCATTAGTAAATAATTTTTTTAAAAATTTGCTAAATTGGTCTAATTGTGAAAATGAGAGCAGTATTTTGGTAAAGCAATGCATTTTACATAATGTTGAGCTGAGTTGCACCTTTGGATAGGGAATTTGTTAGTCGGTACCGACCGGTTGAGTTGCCAATGAAGGCGCTATTAATAGTAGGACTGGTGGACTGTGGGCACTGGCCAGTCACCGGCGCGCTTTCATTCATTAATCTTTTCCGCACTAGCCTTTCGAGATCATTTGCTACTCTGACAAGAGGGAAAGTGGCACTAGGTGAGTGACTTAGTGGCCCACTCGGATTGTCTGTACCATATTGTACCGTCGTGTCACCACTGTCTTAATAATCACTAACCCTTTTTATTTACCGTTATTTACCTATTCTTACCACTCGGAAGACATAAACTGCACTATATTTACAAGTCAATCTAAAATTTCTCCTGTCATATTAGTGGCAACTACAAAATTTGGTGGTTTCTATGCCCTATTCTACGCTTTAGCGCCGTCTGCCTCTTGTAAATATTAAATTTAATATTCACACATAGTCCTTTTTATAATGAAACAATAGATTTAGAGTATCTATTTGCCTTGAGTAAATAAGGTTTTTTAAAAACTTATTTGAAATCCCAAAAGAGAAACGAGTTTAACTTTATTAAAATTATTTTATATGTACTAGAATTAATTAACAAATTTGTTAAATTTATCACAATAACATTGTTTTTAATAACTTTCTAGAAATTTGTATTTTTGTGTTTTGGATAAGATTAGATTTAAGCATTGTTTTTCAATCTTTTAACAAGCCCAACATTCTAACCTATCTATCCCACAATATTCAAGCGATGTTAGAATATTGCAAGATTGAATAGAAAAAATATTGTGGTTTGAAGTAAATAAAAATATTAGTCGATATTTTGAACAAACAGGTAGTTGAAGTTAAACGGCTTTATGAGCCCAAACCAAGTGACCATGCATTGTATTGTTTTAGACTAGATTTTAGTACTAGATTCGAGAAAAACATGTTCTCTTATTTCTTATTTCAGATGAGATTACCATATATGCATATGTCTCCTAAGTTGACTTGGCATGACTAACACGAATTGTTCTCGATTATTAAATAGTGCTTTACATAGCGAAAGCAACAATTGCGGAATTGGTTTGAAGTCACCAGGCCATGTCCTACACTATCGGTTACGCCAAGTAATTGGGCACAGCTTTATGGTGTTTCTCTGAGAAAATGTGCATAAAATATAATTTGCGTAATTATTAATATTGTCTCAAAGTGTTCTTCTTGTATTTGAATAATAATTTTATCAAATGTCATTTTCTTGTTACATTAGTGATAGATTTTTTTCCTATTTAGCTTGAATGGAATTTTGAACATGTCAGATTCATTTCCTACTCGCTAGATGGTAGGCAAATCGCCTGTAATTTCAGGGGTGATTTTCTAGGCTTACCCATTATCTTTTCACAAAAGCATTATGGAAAGCAAGGCGATCGCCCGCTTGCCGTTGGGTTGACTCACAAAAATGGTTTTAGTCTACACTGAAAAACTAATTTTTGTTCAAACTGTCACAGTACTATTGTTGAAACAATTTTACCACACATTTGTTTGTTCTTATGTTTTGTTAATTATTTATGCCAATAAGTAGGTAAGGGTTTAGACTGCTTCAAATTAGAAAAGCGGGTTTCACCCGAAAAACTTAGTTTTTTTATTAAAAACTCTTTTTAAAAAAATTATTTACGAAAACCTCTTTTTTACTTGGCTCGTGTATGTATTAATTTGGCTAATGTTTGTAAAAGCAAACTTTCAAGTCCGGGGGATATGATTCAAAGAAAAATGTACCCAAAAAATTCAACTCTAGAACCATTGGAGAAAAGAAACTAAATAGGAAAAGGCTGCGCGAGTGAACACAAGGATCGGGCCATGCGGCAGTGAGAGCGGACAGTGTCGGGTAGAACACGATGCCCGGGCACTGTCAGCCAGTGTGTTGTGGCGGTGGTGGCTCAGCTGCTCTCCCAGTTCCCCTTGTGTTCGGGTGTGTTGTTCACTGAGTCACTCCACTTACACGGTGCACTTTCACATCGGCAAACATTTCTTCCCAGTTTTCCCAAGAGTTCATCTGGGACAAGTTGGGGAAGATATTTTTCCTCTGCAGAAAACGGAGGAACGGTGGCACGACATGTGCTGGTGCACTGCAAAATAGAAGGCATTAATAAAATTACATTACTGTTTTCTATTTTATCTTGGCTTGTCTTGGCTTGTGTATATAACTTGGCCGTGTCCGAGGAGAATTTGGTAGAGATTTAGTATTGCCTTTACAAGAACGGTCTGTCTCTCTCTCTCTCTCTCTCTCTCTCTCTCTCTCTCTCTCTCAGCATCATGTTTTACCCTCTGTGCCAGTGTAACACGTGATAAAACGGCCTCACAGGGATAAGTTTTTAAGATCGAGGAAGCCTTGCGATGCAGAAAACTTCTGCATCTACCTCCTGATTGACCCGCCGCAACCGAAGTGGAAGTGTCGTTACTTTTTCTTTCATTTCGTTGCCGCGGTAGTCTATGTTGGCAAGGGTACGATGAAAGGTTTTAGATCTTCTACCCACAAGGTAGGCAGGGCAGCCAACGCGGGCAAAATGAACAGGGAGACGCAAGTCTGCTTGCTTGATCTTCTGGGTCATCATTGGATCCCGGAATGATCAAGCATTCGCAAGAGAGCGGTGTTTTCTGGATGCCATGCCATTTAGTAATATGCTATTCAGAATGAAGAAAAAATTTATCTTTATTATAAAATAATAAATGCACAAAATAATTTTTTACATCGACATTGAATAAAACTCAAGGGAAAAACTAGGAAAGAAATGTTTCCCTATGTAGAGGTGTAGTTGTCCTCGTGGTGGTGCACTGCACCGTGTAAGTGTTGTCAGTGACTCACTGCCCCAGACACAACACTGAGCACTGTTAGCGGCTGCAAGCATAGAACCGTAGTAAAACGCTCCCCGGGAGCAATCAGGGAACCAAAAGCCGAGCCCTGAACCCTCTTCTCGCTGACTCATGGCCTCACACGAGGCCGAGACCCAAGTGGAGCAGTGGAAAGTGGGAAGGGGTGTGGGCCATTTGGTCACCCATTGTTGTGTCCGCCAGTGCTTTACCTAGTTCTGGAGAGCACCTCTTTCAACAGTGATCCTCACTCATAATACTCACCAATGGTGTGTGCACCAAGAGCACCATCATCTACCACTCAAGCATATCTTGCATAGTCAACCTCTTTAACTTCACTCCACTCTACTCTTGCAATTCATCATCAATGCCACATCAACCTGACAAACATCAAACATTGTCATTTTTCCTTCATGCTACTTCAAAAAAGTGACTTTGACAGCGATATTATATTCACTTTGGATACAATCGCTACGGAACTAATTAATTGATGATGAAACTAATTGATATAACTTTCATTGACATATAAACTCACCTTGATCTATTTTTTTGGTAATCACACCACTTGTTTATATATATATATCTATAAAGCGACTACTGCTTTTATCATTACTTGTTATTCGCCAGTTTTGTCAGCAAACTGTGCGCATAAAGTACACTCCACTAAATTCGTAAATGATGCGAAATCTGTGAAGACAGTTATATATGATGATAATTGTTAAAAAGTCTTCCCCTTGGGATTGTATTAGGTGACACGAATGATTGTTGGTGACAATGAACCAGGATGGTGACCAGTGCAAGTTGTGCCGTCCCTTCTCTATGATCTGCATCGAGTCAGATGAGGAACTAAGCGAGATTCACTACACCTTTCACCACTACCGATGTGAAACATTTGCCCACTTTGTCAGTCAACGACTTGCAACTTGTGACTCTTCCAAGGTGGAGGTGACTTCCCTCAGCAATCACTCCACCGACCTACACTATCAGCTTAAGTCAGAGAGTTCCACGCCGAATGCGAGTATCAATCGCTTGTCGACAAGTAGCACTTTGGTGGTGAAACACTGCAAAAGCAAAGCAGAACACAAATCGCTGAATGACTTTTATTCGTTTTGTCGCAAAATTACTTGTCTCAAGCGAATCTATTCGTTTAGATCTAGGTTCAATTGTTTGGATATCACCAAACACAAAAGATTGGAGAAAAGGAGGCCTGTTGGAAGAAAGCAAAGCAGTGAGGGCTTAGTGCAGGAAAGCACGACACTTCATAAAATTGCTGGCACTTCCAGTAAACCCAAGTCGATCACTAAGTCTGACATTGTGCATTGTGGTCTAGTGCCAGAAGCGAGCCACTCGTTCAAGACGTCGGATACAATCCCAAATCTTGAAGAACCGAGTGCTCGGCACAACCCTCTTCAGGTAGTTTTCACTTGTTACATCGAAGCTGACTTGGAGCATGTGCTTTATCTGTAGAATTACACCGACTACTAGCTAACGCATTATACTTGTCTTACATCACTTTTCTATATTATTTGCTGTGCCATCTCTTGTTTATTTTAGTTTTTATTTTTTTGTTGCATTTTTTATTTATATGTTGGACCCTTTACCGATTTTGTGTGAACAAAACACTTTTACTTTTATTTACTTTGCAACATGTTTTGATTTGAATTGATTTATATACTTACATATTTTTAAAATAATTTTCAGAAGTCAAATGTACCAGTGACAACTAAGATCCAAATCTCCAACAATAGCTCAAATGATTTGAGAGAATCGCTACTTGAGCTCAGTGTTGAAGCTCAACATAGTCAACATTATTTTACTCAAGCAAAAACATTTCTACGTCCAGACTCTTTATCTTTATCAAACTATCTGGCTGTGCAGTTACTTAAATCAACCCCTACGGGGACACTTTGGACTTCGTCGGAAACCGAAATCACGCAAAGTTCTCGCAAATTTGCACAAGCAACCCGAAGTCAATTGGATTTTCGAAGTATTTCGGATTACAGTTTTGGCAATAGCAATAGTAGTGGTAAGAGTAAAGCGGGACATTGCGTAAAGGCCGATGTCTGTTCATTGCCCACTTGTATGGATAACGATAACATGAGCTCCAAAATGTTGGAAAACCCAAGTTCAATGGTTGGCTCTTCAAAGCAAAGAATACCCTCTTATGTAAGCATCAGCCGAGCGATTTCCGGCTACGCTGACTATAATCGATACTCATCTGAACTGAAACGCGATAGTAGCTTGTTGAGTAGTCTTATTGTGTCTAATAGCACTTCGCCAAGTCAGCAGCACACTGAGGACCAAGTGGATAATTTCTGCAGTCTTCCTTACGAACTCAGCCAAAACCAGACATCTTCAACTCAAATCCAGCATCCTAAAAGCTTGCTACATAAGAAAATTGAGAGCCTTTACGGTGAGTCGTTTGCCGAAGACTGGGAAAAATCCCGTTGCAAGTCTCGATCTCAATGTTCTCCAATCGATACAAGTCGAAGTTCTTCTCATCTACTCACTCGAGATGAACTTGTTGAATCTGACGAGCTAAATAGGTCGTTTAAAACATTTCACTTATTTGGTATGGTCTTCAAGTCATTATTTTTTGAATGATAATTAATATGTTTCAGGAGGAGACAAAGTGCAGGACTGTAAATCTAGTGATATCACACATGACGGGAATTGGTTTTTAATGCAACTCAATCGACAGACTGACCTGATTCAACAGCAAATTCAAAGATGTGAAACTTATTTTCAAGACTCTGATATTCCCGAAGAAGCAGTTGGTAAAATTCGTGCAGCTATCGGTAAAGCAAATCTGCTCTTGAACAAGAAATTTAAACAATTTCGCCAACTCTGCAATGATAGCATTGTATGACAATCATTTATAATTTTAATTTAACTTTAAACATAATTATTTTTATTATATTATATGGATTTAGAGTCAAACTGATGAAGAGGAATTTAAAATTAAATCTAACGATCTGAGAGGTTTTTGGGATATGGTCCTCATTCAAGTGGATGACGTGATTGCAATCTTTGACGATCTTAACCAGCTCAGTCATAATCAGTGGACATCGATGGATTCCGGTAGAGAGGTATATTCAATGTTGATGTCATTCTTCATTAAACTAATCTTTATGTGAGGATTTGGCAGATCTCAAGTGAACGTTCGCGATCAGCGAATACGCGGTATAATCGCACTGCTCAACGCGCACATTCCCAGTCTGCTAGTCCGAAGCAATCGCCTCGAAGAGCGAGCCACACTGCCAGCCCAAGTGATAGTGAGCGACAAAGTCGCCTGATGGAGATCAAGAGGCAAGGCAAAAAGAAAGCTCGCGAGAGTAAAGATGACGAAATTGCCATCTTTGTTCCCATGAACGAACTTTCCAAGTAAGCTCCGTGGAGGAATCTTCCACTCAACCAACTAACTGCAATAGTGCACATTCCATATTCTATATTCTGGTCCCTTTCTTTATTCCTTTTTTTCTACCTTTTCCACTTATAGTTCTTTCAATTGTAAATATTTTAATTTTGAATAATTAAACATTTACTTTCAATAAATATGCTTTAATTTGTCTTTATTATTTGTAATACTATGAGACGAATAGGGCTTGCAGCCACTCCAAATAAGACTAAGTTGAGCACAGACTTTTTCTTGGAGGGCTTATAAGCTATAGCTAAACTAAATTAACTAAATTTAATGATTTTCTATACTAACAAGTAAGGAACAGGTAATCTCCACCATCAATTTAAAAAATAATAGGTACTATTAAACAATTCTATAAACTTAGCTTAACTTCATGAACAAGAAGAATACAGAAAAGTTTTTAGGGAGAAAGTTTCAATTTTCTCATTAGTTTAGTTTAAGGCACATAAGTTGTTTTATAAGAGCGTCTAGCACAATAGCCTAACTTAATCAGTTTTTAAACTTATTTTTTATTATTTATATAAGAAGGCCGGCGCTAAAGCGCCGTCTGCTTGTAAAAAACGGCAGCAGAGCCGCCGAGGTCAAACTCGAGTTATTATAAATTTGAATCGAATTGAGTGAAAATTGGAGAAGTTCGAATTTCTAATCAAAATTCTAATTGAATCAGAATTCAAAGAGTTATGCACAAAATTCGAATCAAATACAGGCAACACTCAACAATCGGTCTGCTCAAGAAAAGACCTCCATTATAAATTGCCATAGAGCATGTGCACGCGTTACCTCTGGCCACATCTCAAAAAAGGTCACTTTGTAATGCAAAAGATAGAGAACATTTTTGGCCGTTTCTTGAGTGTTGTCTGTAGGAATAAAATTCGAATCATAACACAGACAGTTAGATTCGAATCAGTTAAGCACAGTGGAAGTAGCGTAACTGTTACAGTGCATTGACAAGACGAAAAAATTGTCTGAAAACAACGACGACAATGACCAAAGTTTATCACGCATTAATATAGAGTAGATAGATAGATAGATAGATAGATAGATAGATAGATTAAACCTACGCCTTAAAAATATTATTTACATCTAATAAAAGTTTGTGGTGAAATGACTTATGTAACATAAATTATGTTTATTTGATATCAAACTATATAGTTACTCTATTAATGAATTGTAGTTGAATTATTGTAACTTTTAAAATTATTTTATTTTATTTTTTTATTTAACTTTACTTTGTATTTGTGCTAACTTGCGCATTATGGTTATTGAAGTTACAATAAACAAAGTTTAAATTTATATTAAATTTTAAACTT
>DVQH01000105.1:0-45952 GCA_018231625.1 Papilio phestus
TAGAACTTTCACTGTAACTTAACGACAATGACCACTGACTTTTCATGAGTTTGAGCCTCAACTTTGAGGGCAGACTGTATTAGAACCGCAAAATGAAAATACAATAAAAGTGAGTGAATGAGAGAGAGAGAGAGAAATGAGACCGTCGTCAGTGGATGGCCCATAGGAGGCAATTTTCCCTCCAATGTGCGAGTGGCTTTGGTGAGAAGACAACAGGCTCTGTGACTTGGTGCTTTGAAGTGGCAGACAACCAATCAATAATCAAACTTGGACAAGTTTGGTTTCTTCTCTCTCACCGTTTTGTTGTCACCTACCCACCAAGAGTATGTTTATTTTAGTATTTCCAGCTCTTGATAATAATATCTCTCTTTTCTTTTCTAGTGGCTTTGAACTTGGGGTTTAACGAGTTTGAAAACTTTGTTTCTAATTCGAACGAGTGCGTTAAATTTAAGCTAATTGTTTGTCAAGAAGATTTGGATGAAGATTTTACGAATGGAAACGATACGAATAATTTGAAGGGAAAGCGTCTCAGAATTTCATCGTTCAATCCTGATATGTCATATACATTTTTTGGCGATAATGAGAACATTTTTGGCTATCAAGATTTAACTGTCAAAGTGTACTATTCATGTGCTAAGTTGAACATTTACCTTGGCATGGACTTCCTACGTTCATTGACTAAAGAGCAAACTGGCGGTATTGAACCAGACAACGTTTTAAAAACGATTTCGGAATTGTATGAAACTAAAGTCTTTTATAATCTGAATGAGTTTAGATCTTCCTTGTCTAAGGAACAATCGTTCGTACCATATGGCAACATGTTGAACCAATTTAGTATTGAGTGTGCTCGTGACGGTGATCAAGCCCAGAAGCGCAACTTTTGCATCTATCAAGCCAACGCATCCGTGCCGGGCTTTGTTGCTTATCATGAGCGAATGCAGACTTTTCTCATGTGGTTCATTGAAGGAGTCACCTACATCGACATCGATGATGATCGGTGGGACTTTTTTGTTATCTACGAGAAGCTACCAGTGAATGACTCGTCCACCGATGTTCAATACTGTTTTGTTGGTTACTCCACTGTTTACCGATACTACGCTTACCCCTTAAATGTGAGACCACGTGTTTCGCAATTTCTCATCTTGCCACCTTTCCAACGGATGAAATTAGGCAGCAAACTACTGGAGTGTCTCTACGAGGTGTATAGGAACAGTTCAACTCTTGACATCACAGTTGAAGACCCTTCCGAGTCTTTTCAACGCATGCGTGACATTGTCGATTGTAAACTGTGCATGAACTTGAAATCATTTTCACTGGAAAAGCTTAAGTCCGGCTGGTCGAAAGAGATGGCCACTGAAGCACAACAAACGTACAAATTGAATTGCAAACAAGTACGCCGAGTTTACGAGATCCTTCGCTTCAAAGCGACCAATCGAAATAATCCAGAGGATTACGCTGCCTATCGGGTAAGCATCAAGAAGCGTCTCGATGCTCCTTACCAGAAACAGATTACTGACATTGAGAAACTGCTTAAGCGGAAGCGCATTTCAGAAGCAAATTACACAAGCCTGCTCAAAGACAACCAAATTCCCCGAGACTATCGTTTGCAATCACTGCAAAAATCATATGAAAGCATCGAGGCCGAGTATAAGGAAATCATTTCACGTCTCTAAAACAAAGTTTATCCCACCAGCTGATTAATTATTAAGTTTTTATCACAAATCTGACCTAAAGAGGGCATTTTTTTATTATATATGTACACAAAAATATAGAAATTTACTTGAGTGACAAAAATAAACTTTTTTCAATAGAAATAATTGTAATTAAACTCAATAATCTATTCGGTAAAGAAATTGCATTTACAAAATTATCCATGAAAAATTCAACAAAAAATGAAACCAAGCAGGATGAAGCAATGAGAATAATTGAATCAACGATCGACGTGTTGACAGTAATAATAATAGAATAATAGCTATGTTACAATATAGAATCTATCTACACAAGGTACTAGTCTGACCTAAGATGGTGTCCATTCTGGGTCATCTTTCTCTTCGCATGCAATGTCATCGTCGTGGTAGAGATGTGCTGAGATGGGTTCATCGCAATGGCCACCCACTCGGTTGAGAGGCGAAGAGAGGTGACTGTTGAGAAGGGTTCCATCGTCCGAGTCTTCCATCGGCATCGACTCACCAACTGTGCAATGGCGTCGATTGCGCTCCAAAGCTTCCTCTTCCTTCTCGGCTAGACTGGCCGCTTGCATCATTGACTGGTAGAGCGCATCTGGTAATGGAAACTGACGCAGCTCATAGGGAGATAAGATCTCATATTGCTCTTCGTAAAAGGTATCTTCTCTACTTAGAGACTTGGAGAAGGATGAGTGACGTTTGCGTTCAAAAATACACTCGTTGGTGGTAGTAGTAGTGGCCTTAGACTTGAACTTGCTACTACAAGAGTCTTGGCTCGATTGATCTCCTCCACCCGGCTCTGACTTGCTCTCAAAGCGAACTCGTTTCGAGTCTTTCCGTGCATTCTGGTTCTTCTGGTTAGCCCCGAAGAATGACAAAATACGTTGACGCTCAGCTTGTTCGCATTTGGCATGCCGTATCTCCAAAGCATTTTCGGAAACATCCTCTTTTAAAATAAAGTTCTTGCTTAGCAGTTGCTGGCGAACATGTTCCGGGGGAGGAATTGTGAACTCCTCGTTGATGCGCCATTTGGGTGTGATGATCTCCTTGTAATGAAGGCGCTCGACACGAGTGGCAGCAGCAATGCTGTAGGGTATCACTATGTTGTTGATGTCAAACATGTGCTGCTCACTGCGCCTACGGCGATTCACTGCCGCAACCAGGTGAGCTGGGGTCTGTGCTAAGCCAGCCACTCCATTGCAACTGCCTTCGGATGGAGATGGCGAGGGCACTGGTGAGTCCGCTCGCGAGCTGCAACCACTCGACAACCGATCACGCTTCGCATTCTTCGACGATTCACCACTTAAACGACGCTTCTTCTTCGATGCTGACGAGTTTGACGAAGCATCCAATTTCTTTTTATTACTTGATGACTCTACTCAATTCACAACAACCAATCATTAATCACACACTAGACATTACAATTTTCAACACTTACTTGTAGATGAATTGGATGTAACTGTTTTCTTTGTTTTTTGTGGTCCTTCGTTGTTCGGTGTGGTCTTTTTCCTGTTATTTAAAATTAAAAAACACGTTAAAACAAACTTCTCAGAAAAACTATAGGTTCAAACATACTTTTTTGAGCGCGAAAGCATTTGCTTGCAGTTTATTTCCGCTTTCAAAGCTTGGGCAATATACAGGTCGAGGCTCACATCTACAAAAAAAATAATTTCTCATTATTTTTCAGAATAAAAAAAACATTGTTGGTATAAGGTTAACAAATGTGCTAGTATTTAAGAAAACAGAATTGACCATTTCTCCGACGAAAATAGCAATATTAGTTGTAACTACGTCCTAGTTTTTTAGAAGCAAAAAAATTACTCTTGAATTTGTATTTTATTTTTTAATTGATAAATGCTTGCTTAATATAATTTTTTTAATTTAATAATGCAAACTAATTAATAGTAGATACTTAATTTAAATTACTAACATTAGAATTTAGTTTTTAGAGTTTATAAACTAAATAAAAAATAACTTATTTTGGTTTAGTATCAGTAATAAAAACTCACCTTTAGGTGTACATAAAATGGGATGACATGCTGGATCGAGAAGTGAAACGCGTTGGTTGTATGACATAAACTCAGTGTCAATATTAGGCATATAAGTGTAACGACCATTGCAGATTACACATGGTGGAAAGCAAGGAGGATAAATGTTACAAGAACAAGGCATCGTTGAATACTTGACAGTCTTCTTATTAGACCCAGCAAGTGTGGGCTCAGCTCGTAAAATCTTTCGTCTCTTCATTGCAATGAATGGCATCGTTCTCATGCAACTAGTTTCTTCTTCGTCTAAACCATTCTCTTGCTCTGTTGAGGGATTAACATCTTCACTAGTTTGAGAATCACTAACCAGAGATAGTTGACTGTTTCGTGATTCTGTTAACTTGTTTTCTAATAGAGGTAAGCACGTTGTTACTGTTGGAGTACTGTTGGGCCCAGTTACGGAATGAGCCGGCGAAAGCGTTGGAAATTGCCGCTGAACTTTATGATTGTCACCAAAGCAGATAGACCCTTTGGTTCCACGTAGATGTCTAAAGATGTCGTTAGCTTGCCGCAACCTCGTTTCAAGGTCGCTTATGTTAGCTTGAAGCCAAGACCAACGAGCTGCAATTGAACTCCTCTCGTGACACCACTTCCAACTTGGCCGATTTCGTCTAAAATATTAATATATATAGATTTCATCATAGTTATACATGTTTGCTGAACACAAAAGAAAAACTTACATTGGAACATATGGTTTAGATGTAGTTAAATGACTTGATGTTGTGGTAAAATTGCTATAAGTAGAACTTTTTTCATCTATTTCATCAAATTCATCACAGCTTTCTCCTCCAGAACTGCTATCAGTAGCATCTGAATCATATTTAGATTCTAAATGACGTAAATTGTAACGTAAGGTGTCGATTGTTGTCAATAACTTGCTTTTATTTTCGTTACTTATTCTCTTCACATTATTCTGGTTTAATGGCAACAGATTTGAATGACGTGAAATGTGTATCGCCGAATCACTAGTGGCTGAAGTAATTTGAGATGAATGTTCTTGATGAAATTCGTTAGTTGGAGGCAACGAATTCAAACAAGGTCCTTTATAAGGTAATGATGAGTGTGATTTATTGAAAAGGTGCCTCGAATCATTAGACGAGTTCAAAGCTAAAAAGGGAGGTGGTGTCGTTGTTGTGGATGACACATGCTCTAACCTTGACCTTTCCTCTGTTGTGGGTAGGTATTCTTTTGGTAGAAAATTTTTAAACCTTGGATTATCGGACACAAAACGGAAAAAATTAGAAAAATCCAACTCAAAACGTTGACACTGGATTTCATTTAACTTCTGTTGTTCAGTGATAAACACTTTCAATTGCTTGGTCACATTTTTATGATTATGTTGCACTTGAATTCGGCGCACCCTCCTCATCAATTCAGCTGAAAAATTGTCTAAATCCTTTTGTTCTCGGTAGAGATCAACTTTACGAGAAGTCGATGATGCTGAATCTGATGTTACACTGTCGGAACAACTTGGTTTTGTCTCAATCAGATTACATTCAGAAGATGACTCGATAGGAACATCACTCTTTGAAGGCAGATGATTGACAATCTGTTGATCAGGACAAACATTTACATTTGTTGTTATTGATGTGGATACAACATTTTGACTTGCATCTAGCGGTTGTGAACTTTCTGACTTAACCAGATATGTAACCGGTACCTTGTCTTGAGAATGGTCCGTTGAAGTGGAGTTCTCATTGTTATTCGTTGGTGTTGTCTTATTGACATCATTGCTTGCAAAAGTCAAATGAGGTAGACTGTCTATACTATCTTCAATCAAAGTAGGCTTCAAATCTGTCCATTGAGCTTCATGAGTAAATAAAATCTTTTGACCATTTTCAATTTTGTTTCCCTTCAAAAACAACAAATTCGGTGATAGGACGTCTTTATCATGAGTCAGAAGACCCATCGTGTTGTTCACGGTTGATGATGCAAAAATACTTTGATTCAGAGCTGAACTAGATGCTGATGACACGGGATTAACAGTGCTGTTCGATTGTTCCGATATTGGAAAGGAGGTAGACGAATTTAATTGCGAGATTAAATTTCCACTAATATCATAATCGAGATTCAGATCGTGACCGTTGGACAGCCCGTTACTCATATTATTGGAGTCAGTGTTGGTTGTTGTTGAATTTAAATTTTCATCAAGATGAGAATTGATCACATTCGATTGTTGATGCTCCGGACTTTTACAAGACTCTTGCACACAGTTGCCTTTGGAGATAGACACCAGACGATCCAGTTGGTTGCCGTTAGGCGAACAGCTTGTATAAATTTGATTTGGTTCTTTCGATGATAAAAATTTTGCTTTTTCTACAGTATTCAAGTTTATGTCGGTTATTGGAAAATTAAATTGAACAATGCTTGTAGAGCACGTCATTTCATTTATTTTAAAAAATCTAAAAAAGAAGATAAATTAGAATGTCATATCATGTTAACTAGTTTAAAAGCAACTTACTGATATAAACTGACCAACTTGAAAGAATGTCATGGCAATCGTTAAATGATTCAAGTGACCATTGACTTTTAAAAAAATTAAGTTGTACGGTAAAATTGAAGAATAGCTCGATATATGAGACACACCACATTTGGGGCAGGTCGAGTGGGCGCACTCATAGTGTGGCCATCGGGCCCATGACAGAGGCCCTTGCTCGACAGGCCCACAACTATCTGGTTTCGATGGCGCGGAAACAGATGTTTAAAAATTTGAATCGACAAATTGAATGAATAGGACGAGAAAGGATTATCAAACTTGAGTGGAAGCAAGAATTGAAGTGGAACTAATCTTGATGCAATCACTGTCACACGGGGCATAGGCCTGGCTGACTGGTCGAGAAACCCAAGTGATAATCATGCGTCAGCGACGGTACGAAACGGTGGCGTTGAAACACCAAGTAGCGTTGTAGTTTGCGAGGGAGAGAGAGAGATGAACGGGAGGACAGAGGGAGAGAGAGGTGATGGGGAAGCGCGAGACAGCAGTGGCTGAGAAGAGAAGACGACCAGAACGGAGGAATGCTTGTCGCTGTGCCGCCAGTGGACGGGCACGCTGGAGAGCGCTACACTAGGGGTGGTAGGTCATAACGCACAACAATGCACTGTACTAGGATCCAACTTTGTTCGTTGTACTGTGTTGTAATTAGCGTAGTGTAGTGCTCCCCAGCGTGTCTGCCCACTGTGTGAGTGCTGTTGGTTGGGCTCGGTGGCGCTGCTCACCACACCACCACACCACCGCTCGGCCGCGCCGTGCTCACACGCGCCCACCGCACTGCGCACTGCGCACTCACCATACAGAGAGCGAGAGTGCCGACTGACGAGTGCCGAGTGGCGAGCACATTGGCCAGGTGGAAGCGCGGGTGTGTGCCAGTAGCTATCTCAACCATTGTGCATTCACTCGATCCACTCGACGCACACACCACACTGCTAGTGGGATTGTTAGCTTTTCGCGCGCGACATCTAGTGTCCATCACATAAACGCACTATCGTTCAAACTTGTCCACACACTCTTAGAAACCATTCAAGTGATTCAACAAAAAATACAGCTAATTCGAATTTTCAAGTATAAACTTAAAAGTAGCCACTTTAAACAACACTACAACAACCTTAAAGCAAGTTGCTCACATTTAAGATTGTGCAGAGAGAGTGGTAAAGAGTAAGAATATTTAGTAGCTGTTCGAGACAGGCTTTATATAGACCATCGAATTCATTCTTAGGTCAAATGAGATTATTATTAAATTAAGCTCTCTACAATTAAATGTTTCTTATTGAAAGTTTATACAAGTATCTCACTTAAACTTATTTTTCAAAATTAGATTTTCTATAGCTAAATGATTGGTAATTTAAATAAAAATAATGTTAGCTATTTATTAGACTCTTACCCAAGCTCAACTTAAATTTAAGTTTTTTGTCTCTTAATTGTCTTTAAAAATCAACTTTAAAGTGCATCATTTTATGGGCTTGATATTTAAACTTAAAGACTAAAGTATAATTTTGATTTTATAATTGTATATTTGATTAATTAATTTATTAGCACAATAAGTTCAAGTTGAAGTTCAACTTAACTTAGAGGCCATTAATTACGTAAGCAAACAATCGTAAATTTTGGACTCTCTCCCTCCCTTAGTAAACTGTTAGTGGCCATAGACCAATCATACCCCCCTCAAATCTTACGTGAGAAAATTGTGTTCAAAATTTATTTCAAAAAACTAATTTTCAATTGCAAAAAACAAAGTTGTACTAAACATGCAACGTCTTACGGTTTTTTACAGAATATGTGTGGCTTTTGGCTTTTGTTAAACAGATTTTCTTTAAGTAGTAATTTATTACTAATAAATAAGCAAAAATACTTACTTCAAATTTTAATTTACATCTATTGAAAAACATGCTATTCTATTATTTTAGAATCTATTATTTTTTAAACTTATATATAGAAATACTAAAATAATATAATTAATATGATTACTGATTCTGATTCACAATACTTGATCATTGATTAAGTTTGCTTTAGAGCAAGAGCTTGATTTTGCAGAAATAAATACGAACATAAATGCAACAGAGAGTTTGGTGTAATCATCATTGATGATAATAATATGTACCCCGCTAAAGTAAAATGAAAGCGAACGGAATGATGAAATGATTGCATTAGAGTAATAGCAGTGACGCCCGCCAGAGAGCGCCTAGCAGGACTATTTTAATCTACATTGCTCCATGCATCTCTGACCTCATGTTTCCTCGGCTGGTGTGTTTTCATTCACGAGTTTTTTATTTTATTTTATTTTTAGTAATTTCGAGCCTAACTTGAGACGTGAACATTATCCAGCCTGACCAGTTGTGTTGAAAAGTGCAATCATGTACGAGCATTATGCGACGATGTGATTGGTGGTTTTTTGCATCACTTGATAACTCTGTAATAACCATATGATACTGTGTTGTGATCTGTTGCTTGTTGTTTTTTCTGTTCCAATTGATCATTACATTTCCGAAAACTATTGACATTACATGATGAGTTTGAACATTGCCTTGAATTCTTTACTTACTTCACATTCTCAGGTACTTTGTGTAGAATATTTTAAATTTTATTTCAATTATATTAATTCCTTTTTGTATTATTTTATTTATATTTCATTAGGTTCTACCCTCTATCACTCATATATCTTCATTTTTGAAATTCAAGTTTTTTCCTGATCGCACCAAAAAGGTGTACGCTCAAAACGAGGCTGATATCAGTTTTCAGAGAGCGAGAGACAGTGTTAGAGCACTATTTGATAATAAGCAGATTGACATTATTGTCGATAATTTATTGAATCCGACAATTTGCTCGAAAAGTGGCAAAGTCAAAGCTGAGCTTGTAGCCAGTGCTCTTCTGAACGAAGATTGTATCAATACTTATCCAATCAAGCTTGTTTATAATTCAAGAAAGGATACGATTAAAGTTAATAGTAAGTTTTGGATTTATATTTCTAACGCTAGTAAAAAACTTGTTTATTCGTTAGATACAAGTTTCAAATTATTAAATCGGAATCACTGTGTTCAGCAGCAAAGGTATCTGAACACAAAGGCTGCACGCAAGTACACTGGCATTGGCAGCGTCAGCCGGCACTCTCTCGACAATAGAAGTAGTTTCAATTTGAAGCTTGGTTCCATCTTCAAAAAAGAAAAGCCTGTTGAAAGTGAAAAAGTAAAGAATTTGTTGAGTGATGAAAAGTTGTCTGAGGAAGAAAAGAATCGGTTGAAGGTAAGTCAAGTGGTTTATCAGTTCATGATTTTTCATTATCTATACTATATATTTTTTATAAAATAAAAGGTTGCCTTTGCCGAAGGTTATGCAGCTTCGGATCCTAAACATTCGTCTTCAAAAAAGTTGCGTCTTTTCAACATTTTTCGTGATGTCCTCGGAATCATACTAATTCTAGCTATTCTGATATCTTTCATGGGTGAGACTTCTGGTATTGATTTTGCTTGGTTGTGGATACAACTCGTTTTTTATTATCGGGCTTTATTTTGCAAAAAATATTTCTAACTGTTGTTTTTTAGGTGGCACATTTCGTCGGGTACTGATCGGTGATTCCAATGAGGTATTGCAAGAGGAAATCGATGTTACCTTTGACGACGTGAAAGGAGTGGACGAAGCGAAGCAAGAACTTCAGGAAATAGTTGAATTTTTGAAGAATCCAGAGAAATTTTCGTCGCTTGGAGGAAAGCTGCCAAAAGGTGTTCTGCTGGTTGGTCCGCCAGGCACAGGCAAGACTCTGCTTGCCCGAGCAGTGGCAGGCGAGGCAGGTGTGCCTTTCTTCCATGCAGCGGGACCAGAGTTCGACGAGATCTTAGTGGGACAAGGTGCCCGGCGAGTTCGCGACCTTTTTGCCACTGCTAAGCAGAAAGCACCTTGCGTGATCTTTATCGACGAGATTGACTCGGTGGGTGCCAAGCGAACCAACTCAGTTCTGCACCCTTACGCTAACCAAACTATCAACCAATTGTTGACTGAAATGGACGGCTTTCGTCAGAACGAAGGTGTTATTGTACTCGGCGCCACCAATAGACGGGACGATCTCGACAAAGCTCTCATTCGACCTGGCAGATTTGACGTCGAAATTCAAGTCAACCTGCCGGACTTTGAAGGTCGTAAAGAGATTATTAAGTTGTACTTAGATAAGATCAAATATTCGACCAATGTTGACATTGATGTGCTGGCTCGAGGAACCACTGGTTTCACTGGAGCCGACTTGGAGAACATGATTAACCAAGCCGCTTTGAGAGCTGCTATTGATGGACATAAATCAGTTGGGATGGAATATATTGAAAACTCACGGGATAAAGTTTTGATGGGTCCCGAAAAGAAGAGTCGTATTCCAGATGAAGAAGCAAATATGATCACAGCGTACCACGAGGCGGGTCATGCTTTGGTGGCATACTACACCAAGGACTCACATCCGCTTCACAAAGTCACTATCATCCCACGAGGTCCTTCGCTGGGCCACACTGCTTATATTCCAGAAAAGGAGGCATACCACGTGACCAAGTCTCAGATGTTAGCTACAATGGATACCTTAATGGGTGGTCGAGTGGCCGAAGAATTGATTTTTGGTCCCGAAAAGATAACCACTGGTGCTTCGAGTGATCTTAAGAAAGCAACCAAGATGGCCACTAACATGGTGAAGGACTGGGGAATGTCCGACAAGGTATGTTTGCTAGTATCCAATCATTTGAGTTAGTCTTACTCTTCACTTGGTAGATCGGCGTTCGTACATTTGATGAGGATCACAATTCTCTGGTGGTCGTCAACGATATCTCTAACTCTACTTCCGAAAACATAGACAATGAAATCAAAAAGATTCTTCAGGTTGGTACAGATCTTCTCATGATGATGATTCACTCATGTAATTATCGTTATATGATCTAGGAGTCCTACGAGCGGGCTAAGAACATTCTCAAGGTTCATAGTCAGCAACACGTTAAACTTGCAGAAGCATTGCTCAAGCAAGAAACTTTAAATGCAGAAGAGATCAAGCAACTTTTGGCAAACTAAAGCTATCCTACGCAATCGCCTTTACAAGTTTTTTATTATTTAGAGCAACATTAAGAAATGTATTGATGCCAAAATCTAATTACAAACAAAAAATATTGCAACATTACAATTTGTTAGAGTATAGAATTATATAAAATTTGCATAATTTATAACAATGGTACAACCAAAATAAAGACTTGTACAGAAGGTAATAGGAAGATATAGTACAAAAAGTCACATAAATAACACAGGGACAGAGGTGAGGAGTCAAGTGAGGGAAAGGTCACTTGTTGCGGTTGAGCACCATGTCGCACAGCACCAGCAAGGCTTGCTTCTCGGGGGTGTCGATGATGCTGGCGATGTGCCGTGCTGCTTCATCAGCATGCTTGCGTGCCAACATTCGCGTGTGGAAGATACCGTCACTCTATGAAGACAAGTCTAGGGTTAGCATTAGTGAGAGAGGTAGTCTCATAGCTCACCTTCATCACCGCCTCGTAAGCTTTCTCCACATCACCCGGCTCGGAGAAACGGCGAATGATCATGTCGTTGAGCTCAGGAAACTTTTCACTTGCAAAGAGAACTGGAGCAGTCGCCAGACCCAGTCGAAGGTCATTGGCAGCAGGTTTTCCCAACTCCGCTTGACTGGAGACAAAATCGAGCAGATCATCGACAAGTTGAAAGGCGATGCCAAGGTTCCGCCCGTACTGGAATGCAGCCTCTTGCAATTCGGCGCTGGCACCAGAGAGATAGGCCACTGCCTTACATGTATAGGCGATTAGACTGGCAGTCTTTTTAAAAGTCTTCTGAATATAGTGCGCAAAACGCTCTTGGACGTCTTCTTTGGAACCCATCTGCATGAATTCGCCTAGAACAAGATCAATAATAGCCTGATGGCAAAAAAGGGTTACATTCAGGTCACAAGTAATGAGTGGGGCACGCACTGACCTCGGAAAGAATGGAGATAAGCACTGTGCTGTTGAGTCGAGCTAGCATCTGTGAACCCTTAGAGATGACGAAATCGCCTGCAAAGATAGACTTCTTCTGACCCCACAAGGCGTTCACCGAAGGCTTACCTCGACGCGTGTCAGCAGAGTCTATCACATCGTCGTGAATCAGACTGGCTGTGTGGATCATTTCGATAATTAACGCAACTCGTTTCTGAGAGTTGAGTAGCTCAGGTTTTCCATTGATGTGAAAGTTGAAGGCACGTGCGGTGAGAATTATGATAAGAGGACGAATTGCCTTGCCTTGCCCGTCAAAGTAGTAAGTCGATATTTGTTCCAGTTCAGGCATTACTGTGTTTAACTCTTTCCGAATGTCTATGTATAGGTTGTCAAGGTCATCTTGAGCCAGTTTGAAGGGATCTATCACTTTTTTAATAGGCACTTCGTTGGATTCTTGTTTCAAGATCTGCGATTTGGTTTGATTGTTTGAGTCGATGAAGAGCCACCGCATTGAACGATGCAAATCCCCAACATTGCGACCCTGTGACGTACAAGCTCGACTTGACCCACACTCGAGCCATTTTCTAGACACTTTCTACAAATTAAAATAAAGAATATATTAATTACAATAAACTATAAACTCTTAATGTACTGTTATTGCAATGAACCTTTGCATAAGTTTTTGTTTCACATTTGCATCAATTATAGAAAACCTAACTGTTACTGCCTAATAAATTAAAACAATCCAAGCCAAAATGACAGAGACTTATATTATCATTGCCTAAGGTAAATGGAAGACTACTAACAGATTAGTGCCAGACGATGTGACTACAAAACCTGATACGAGCTCAATGCTATAATTGGCAAACCCGGAAAGGTCGGTCAAGACAAAGCTGCAAATCCACTTTGGCCAGCGCCAACTACAATGTTACTATGTCAGTAGGAACAAGCTCTCTCTCTCTCCTCGCAAAGACCGGATCGCATAAAAGCAAATCAAAGTAAGAAAAGCAAAACTTGTCCAATGAGAGAAATTAGACGAATGAAGAGACGATGCACTTGGATGGCAAGCTAATGCAAACCATGGAACTTTAAAATTTAAATTGCAAGAAAATCTAAAAAATGAGTTAGTTGCTGATTAGTCAAGCAAGAAAAGGTGTGATTGAGAAAGAAAAAGAGAGAATGAAAACAACAATATGCCATTAAAATGAATGTTGACTAGTGAAAGCAATCAGTGCGTTTCCAAATCAAAATGAACAACCTAAATTGAATGGTGAACTATAATTTTAAGACAGAAAAATATGCTTTATTCTAATTAACCAAGTAAATGTTATTAGAATACGAATTGTCGGAATAGAGGTCAAGAGTGTGCGCACGCGAGAAATAGAAGCCGGATTCAGGTGAAGGGCATAGAACAGACTTACAAAACAGCTGATCGGTGGGAAGCAGCACGAGGCGATGGAACGAGGTGTAAGTGGATTGTCGGTGCCGAACTGCAGTGCCAAAAGCAATTGTCGCTCTAATCCTGGTGGTGATCGAGGCCAACGACCAGCATTGAACAGCTGTGGCACCAACAGTTTGCATTTGTAAAAGGCCATCGGAGATGACTAAAGTTGGTGAAAACGAGTGGAGTGAATCACACTGCTTGCCAGGCTCTAGTGAGGTGGTGGGCCAGGCCAAACTATCGGTTCATTGCACGAAGTTGACCTGTGTGTTGACTTGCCTCATGCCCGTAGTGAAGATCGGTCACCAGACGCACTACCGCGTGTGGGTTAGCTAATGCAGGGCAAACAACACAACGTGACACTTGAGTGCTCTTCCACACAAAAGATGGCGATAGATTCACTTCTCACAGTTCTCTGCGTGCCTCAATGGTGGAAGAGTATTCGAAGCGATTCGAGCACTACACCATTCACCAGAATGTGCAGAAGGACGTGGCACGACCTGTGAACTGGTGCACTTCTCTCTACAAGACGGTGCAAGTCCAAGTGCAAGTGGTGTTGAGTGCCAGTGGTGTGGTGCCCGGTGGACAGCGGCACTGTGAGTGTGCTTCCACCTAGCTACATAGGTATTTAGGTCTGCTCCTCGTATGACCACCGCCCACCTCGCTTTTGATCGCTTCTCTCTACATTTCACTTGTAAAATCTATGAAAAGAGAAGCGCTCAAAGAGAGAACAAGCAACCACCGTAGAGAGAAAATAGGAGAGAGAAAAAATTGAGAGAAGTATTTGTGATCGAGTGTTCGAGTGTGGCACACTTTTGGCTGCTATCGAGTGAGGACTCTCCCATGACGGCACCAAGTCACCTGTAAGTTGATAAAAGCACCTGAGTGGAAAATGAAAAATCGTTTTCACAAGTATTCACAACACGCATCGATACGGGCCCGCTAGAGTAAGTGATTGGATGGTCCACCAGTCGAGTAGCTAGCTAGCCATAGCCAATGGAAATCGGAGCACGGTGGCAGTGGGGCGCGCATTGCACTACTCGTCTTCTCTTAGACTCACCACCAGCGCCATGTCCATCGCAAATCGACCGACTGCCTCACTAGCCACACACACGCACTCACACTCACACTCACACACCACCTTTCAGTCTAATTTTGGCATTTGCACCGTTCCCGTTTTGTGTCCACTCCAAGACTTGTTCGGTGCGCGCCACTCTAATCAACTGAAGAATAGCTTCGCTATCATCACCAATCAAATCGCCTTAGGCAATCGAGGGAGGGAGATTGAGGCGTTGTGCGTTCATCTTTTTTGATTTATATGAATGATAACAGTAATTTTTAATTTGAAATAAAAATGGCAAAAGAATATTTCCAAAGATGTTTATCGTTGAAAATACAAAATGAAGTTATGTCTGATGTCAGTCACTTCCAAACGTCCCGTTCCTGCCGGGATTGGTTGGTTTTGAAAATTAAACAAAATGCATTTGATTGAAGTGCTCTGGTTCAGGTTTCAGCTTGAATTCACTTGATGCTCTTATAGAATGGTGGCTAACAAAAAAAATAAATTGTAAAAAATCATAATCGCCGCATCACTAGAACATACCTCATCACAGTTGCAAAAAGTCCCTCCCTTAGACGGATCCTGGTTACATAAATTTCGACAAAATTTTTTTTTCCAAGCTGCTGGTGACATTTCGGTTACAGTATTATGAGCATTGATGATAGTGCTGAGATGTAAAGTGGCACAACTCGATTGTCCCACAATTAGTGCCAGCAGAAGAGTGAAGGCTAGAAAGAGAGAGGTAGGCTTCATCTTGACTAAACTCGATCGCCTAGCCGATGGTTTGTCTATTTGACAGGAGCAGTAGTAGTGTGTCTCAATGGAGACTTGTTGCATCATTTATATATCCGATTCCCGCTGGCTAATCAGCTATGTTTACGTTAACTAAGTCCGATATCAAGTCAAATCTGGTTGCGAGACAATTTAAAGTGTTTTGGTTATATAATTGTGATTAATTAGACATGATAGGCTAAGAAGAAGCGCTTTTGGCCGGACAGTTGGCCTTAGTTTTGGTGTATCCCTTGATAAGATGAAAGTTTGGTGGTTTTCCTCGCCAAATCTCTCTCCCTCTACATTGGGCGTACTTGTTCCAAATGAGTACGTCCACAACCTAGTCTGATAGATTAGACAAGTGGCCTCAAGTTTGGCAAAGAAGCACAACACCTACAAGAGCACGTTATCAAGCAGTGGTTGGTTTCTGGAAAGAACGACACTTTAATCATAGTGCAGGTCAATCTCTTCCTTGTGTAGTAGCTGTTACCAATCACGTTCATCCATGAATGACTTAACACAAAACTTGATTTAGCATATGAATTTGTTTGACAAATTCAATCACACATTGACACTCCATCTCACTTAATCGAACCGGATGATAGTTAGTGTCAGCAATGATTGCTCCAATCAGCCTCAATAATGCATGGAATCAAATCGGTGACGGATCTGTGTAACGCCTGTTTTACCGCCAAATCCTTTAATTTTGCAATTTATTTGCTATAAATTTTGTGAGAAAAATCAAAACATCTACATGATAAGTATCGGTTTGAAGATCATTTAACTAATGCATTCCTTGTATTGGGTTAGCATTAATCCAATTGAATCAAGTTCTCCGTTAATTTTTGAATGAGCACCAACCTTGGTCACTAAGGCCATCTTCATCATCAATAAGAGTTTGAGTTGTGATAGCGTCAAGACTACCAGTCCAACAATTGATTATTTATCAACGTTAATATAATTTTATTTATTTATAACAGTATCACTTGCAAGCGGTACATCTCAAGTAGCCATCTCCAAATTGGTTTTAGTTCACAGCCAGGCATCTTGTTGCCAAGCAGACCAACTCAAGCCCAGAGTGTGGCCTCAGTGGTAGCGAGTTTTAATCAACATTACAATAATTTTTTATAAATAAAATAATATACATTAAGAAAATAATGTGCATGTTATAACAGAAAAATGTGATTATGTTTGTAGTTAATGGGAACAAAATAATTAAAATCCAATGGATTAATCAACAAAGCAATCAGCATGTCAATTATCGAATAATAAAACCTTGTTGGTAACAAAATTAAACAAAAACTTAATAATAATCACATAGTCGCCAGTTTAATAAGTCTTGTCAAAGTAAATAAGTATTTTCAATAAATAAAGTGCCACAAGTGGAGACCATAATTTCATTTAGCAGGTAAGTGTTCATACAGAAACTGCCGAGTTGGTTCGTTTAGTGATTCGGGAAATTTAATGTCAAATTTGACAATCAAATCACCTCTTCTAGTGGTATCCTTTGGAAAAGGTAGTCCTTCTCCAACAAGGCGTCGTTGAGTAGAAGGATTTATCACTTCAATGAGTCTAATTAATTGCGGACCACTACCCAATGTGGGCACCTTTAATGTACATTTTCCACAAAGAGCCTAAAATGTGACAAATTAAACAAGTCAAATTGCAAATCAACCAAACTGTAAAAGTAAAACCAACCTCGCGCAATGTAATTTTAGCGGTGTAAATAAGATTGACGCCTTCGCGCTTGAATTGAGGATGAGCCTTGTCGCGAATGATGAAAACTATGTCGGCAGGAATAGAAGAGCTACAGCGATCACCTTCTCGTTGAAAAGTGACTTTGGTTCCGGCTTTCCAGCCAGGCATCACATTGATAGTGAGCACCTTGTCTTCCTTCTTGAAGCTCTTTCCGTCGGCATCAGGCACTTTGCGTGTAATCTTCATCCTTTTGACGCATCCATTAAGCACCTCTTCCAGACTCAGGTAGAGTTCATGCTCAATCGGTGGATCTTGTTTTCGTGTCTTGCGCTCGTTGACTGGTGACCCATGGGTGAACGACTGTGACCGGAAAGCGTTGTTTCTGTTTGTACTCAACCCGAAAAATGGGTCGTCCATGTCATCAAAGCCATTGAAGAGTGAGAAACCTGAATTTAGGAATGGTCGATTGACTTCGGTTACAAGACGAAATCAACAACGACGCAAAGCAAACATTATTCGTGAGCACAGCGTCATCAGTAGACTTATTAGGAAAGAGGACACCGCCTTGGAAGAGAGTAACAAAATACAAGGATGCACCTACAAGCGATAGCTATAGTCATGAAAAAGAGCAATACAGATTTCGCAGACAGGTGTGCCGCATGTCAAGTGATCCAATTTGATCAACCGATGCCAATTTCCTAAACAAAAGAGCATTTGGCATCTCAATTTACTGGCACATCTACTTTGGAGAAGTTTTATCGTCCCGAATTCATTGCCAGTCAGTCTAGCTAAATTTGCTATTACTTGCTGGTAATTTATTATTATTTTGATGTGCGAAGGCTCCAATGTCTCACACGTCACGCCAGTAGAAAAACCAAAAGTGAAAGTGAACAGCATGTGTGAAACTATCGCTACCAACTATTAATAGCACGCCAATTGAACTGATACATTTTGCTGCTGCTAATATAACTTTGCTGCGTTAATAAACCATAGAGGAATGGCTAAATGGTAATCAAAGAATTACTCGAAGAATCATAGAAAGCAGTAGTAAAGCTGTGCAATAGATGAGCTGGGTGCGCAGTGCACCAAATTAGATTGTTAGTAAATTTAGCTGAGAAGGACAAGAACTGCTGGCACTCGCGGAATGACATAGTGCCGCTGCAATAGTAGCTTCTAGACACCGACACATCCTAACAAGAAGTGTGACATTTATCGAACAAAACAAGCAAATCTCTCATCTAATCTATTTGTTATAAAATAAACCTAAAATTAACACTAGTTTAAATGCAATAATAATAATAATAATTTTAAATAAATAAACACACAACATACCTGAGTTATTGTTCGGTCCTAAACCGCCAAAATTAAAAAAGATATCGAATGGGTTATCGGTGCCAAAGAACTGAGCAAAGGTTGCTCTAGGATCACCATGGTAGGTGTATGTAAAATTGGGACCAGCATTGAATGAGTTGCTTGACGATCCTCCACCGTTCTTGAGTCCTTCTTCTCCAAATTGATCGTAAATCTCGCGTCGTCTCCTATCGGAAAGGCATTCATAAGCTTCGGCAATCAACTTAAATTTTTCTTCTGCTTCGGGAGTTTTGTTTTTATCTGGGTGATATTTGAGTGCTTGCTTGTAATATGCTTTCTTGACCTCTTCATCACTAGCGTTGCGACTAATGCCGAGTATGGCGTAGTAATCTTTTCCCATGGTCGGTGGTTGACCAAATCAGTAACAGAATACACACTTGTTAATCACCAACGGCGATGACACCAATCGTGGGAAAACTTAAGACGCGACCTATGAGCTTGACAGTTTACGCAGAATCTGACCAAAGCATATGTTTTGTTGTTGCGTTGCAAATTGGACAACGAAGAGTGGAAGCACCGAATCACAGTAGAACATTGGTGCGAAGCAACTGGCAGACTCGTGTGGGTGCTTCGCCGCCAAGCACGCACTATTGCACTGGGACTCCACTAGGTGAATGGTAGAGGCAGGCTATAGTTGGGATGTCTCTGGCAATGCCAAGTGGGCCAACTCTTCACTTCCACGGGACTCCAACGGGACTCGAGAGAAACACGCACCAACGAGCAACGTTCGACTCACGCTCACTCACTCTCACGCTATAGCAACCGCGCCATCGCTGCACCTTGCAAGCCTTGCACGCGCCACTTCTCTAGCTTGAGTAGGCCTTGACAAGCGATGCAAAGGGGAGGTGCCACCAAAGATGCCACCATCACAACCAGATGGCAATCCCTGCTCCACTAGTTTAATAGTTGATGATTTGTGAGTACAAGTGAAAATTTCTAATTGTTTACATCCATAGACTGTGGCGTTATCTAACGACAAGCTAGAGTTTTAACTCTCAAATGGTGATCTCGAAATCTCGTCACCATACAGTTGGGCACACACGCATTTTCGGAGGATCGGTGCAATAGAGATGTTCAATTGGTGTTCTAGCATGATAAAATGAGCGAATCTCGATTGTCAAGAAAGTTTTCCATTTTCCAGTTCGAGGTAAAACTTTATTGACAATCGAGATTCGCTCAGATTCGAACCAAATCATGAATTAATATAGAGTAGAATGGATAGATTGGGAAGATTCACAAATCACGTGATGGAAGATAGGGGATAGATATGGGTGCAACGCCAATCATGAATATCTCATGAAGGGAGTTGGGAGGGGTTAATACAAGATCACGAGAGAATGTGTTTTTAAACAAAAATCAAAATAATTCAGAAATTTTTCAAACGAAAACAATGAAGAGGAAACATAGCAAAATTTAGCCGATTAGCTTAAACGAACCGAACCAAACTTCAAACGGTTTGGTGGGTTCAACCATTAGCTCAATTTATGAATCAGAGTTTAGTTTGGTTCAATTCAATTTGTTGATATCATATGAGATTTGATGGGGAGAGGGTATATGTCACAAAATCACGGGTTTCTCATAGATGGGGGTACCGGGGTATTATAAATTTTTTCTATCTCACAAGATTTGTGAATCTGCCCAAAAATGTTCTAGCATTTTTTGTTTTCTTCCATTGCACTGTAAGAGTTACCCTACTTTCACTATGCTTAACCGATTCCAATCCAACTTTCGTTGTTGTAATTTGAATTCATCACTAATTCGAATCTAACTTTCTGTGTTATGACATTCCGATTCGATGCGAATTTTGTGCATAACTCTTCGAATTCTCATTCAATTTGATTCGGAATTGGAACTTTTCCAATTCTCACTCGATTCGATTCGAATTTTTAGCATACCCCTTCAAATTATGATAACTCGCGTTTGACCTCGGCGGATTTGCCGCTGTTTTTTTACAATAGGCAGACGCTTCAGTCCTTTTGTAAAAAAATGTTTCAGTAATTAGTAATTACTAATTAGTGCAACAAATGTTATATACGTGAGTTGCCGAGTTGCGATTCCATTACGAAAAAACTTTACTCTCAAACTCTCAAACAATCAACCTCTCTAGTTTATTTGTATTGAACTACAATATCTTGCTCTTATTTACCAGTTCGAACTTGTCTTGTCTACTTGTTAGCTTTGCCTTGATAGCGGGGTGAAGAACTTGCACCAAGAATGGGTTTGACTTGTTTTACTTTAGGACTGAGATGAAGCACGATTGCCAACTGTTGCAAACTGGTGTGATAGTCAAAAAGCCATTTGCGTGCTAGAATGATTATGAAGAACGGAAAACATAGGAATAGCAGTACAAAGAAGAGCCAGAATTGTTCTACCATGGGCCTCTCTGCTTCTTCACTCGTTTGATTGAACTTGTTTATTATTAAATCTTTCAATCGCTTGTTCCATTCTTGCAAAGCTTTATTGTGATTTGCGTAATTTTCTTTAGTTGCCCAATTTAATACTGTAAAAAATAATAGAAAGATTGCTAGGAAAGGTTTCCAATAAGACATCTGCTAATTTCTTGAACGGGATGGTCGGGAAATCAATTAGATAGTAGAATTTGAGAAATTATTAACAATATCGAAGTGACTCACAGGTGATTTTAATAATAAAACGAATTATTTGTCAGTTCTCTCAAACTTTGTTGACTAGAGCTAACGTTATTATAAATCTTGTGATTCATTTAATCGTTTTATTGTTTAATTGTAGATTAGTTGCAGCACTTCTAATTACTGAAAAATAGTTGTTTGGTTTGAGTTTATTCACTTTCTTTGTCCGCACCTTTCCAATCTGCTAGTTAACCTACGTCTACGCCCCACAAATGAGTGGAAATGATTTAATGGAAATATCTGGGTACAATGAGCATGCAAGTGAGTTGTAGCTGGGTTGAAGTCCCCACACCATCAATGGCCGTCTCAGTCACCTCACACTGACGTGCGAGTGGCGTCACTGCGCCAGTGGCCAGTAATGAGTGTCGTGAGGTGATGGCAACAGTTTGTCTCACGAACTTTCTTCCTTATCGCCGGTGGCAAGATGGCCAACAGACAAGCGAGGTAGAGGAGAGAAAAGTTCCCCGTTGCCGGTGGCTTGGTATCGATCGGCCCACTGCTCACGCGTCGACACGCCGCTAGAGTGCACTTGCATGCTTGCCACTCCGTCTCCCTCTGCCTCTCGAGCGATCGCTCAGCACTCATCACCCAACACCGATCACACTCTACTTCGGAGTGCGATACACCACCATTCGGCTCGAAGTTTGTTCTAGACATTTGTCGGCTATACTTCCGTAACACTCATCATTGGTCAACTCTTCCTCTCCCCAACTCAATTTCACCATGGAGGTCAGTACAATTTGGCTCATTCTGATCTTTTTCAATTATATTTCATAACCAAATCAAATGGTCATCTTTTCCTCTAGATTGATATACTCAAGCCAGGTTCCGATGCATTGATTGTAACCTTAAAAGGTGTTGGGCCAAATAGCACCATTAAAGAAGTCAAAAAGCTGATTTACCAAGAAAGTATGACTTACCAACATTGATGTAATGATAAAACTGGTAATATATATATTTTGATTTTTATTAAATAGAAAAACACTATTATCCTGAACGTCAGTCGCTTCGACTTGAAGCTAGTAAGTTTGACGATTAATTGTGTATTAAGTGGTGATTATAAAACTGCATCTACTTTTAGAGGGCAAATCATTGGATGACAAAGCGGTGCTTAGTTCGCTCAATTTGAATCGTGGTCGTGTGTTGTATCTTCGAGACCTGGGTCCCCAAATTGGTTGGACCACTGTCTTCTTGGCAGAGTATGCCGGACCACTTTTTGCCTATATGATCACATTCTTCAGACCTACCTTGATCTATGGCGAGAATGCAAATCTTCCAATGAGTTTCGCGGTCAAGTAATTAATTCAGTTTCTACTTTGAACTCTTACTAAAATTATGATATCAGGATTGCTGCAGTGTGTTGGAGCATTCATTATGTGAAGCGCTTGTTGGAAACTATGTTTGTGCATCGATTCTCACATTCTACCATGCCCATCATGAACTTGTTCAAGAACTGCACTTATTATTGGGGTTTTGCATTTTACATTGGTTACTTTGTCAACCATCCTCTTTACACTGAACCCTACTTTGGCAAGTTGCAAGTGTACCTCGGTTTGATATCATTTTTGGTGAATACTAAGAACATTTTGTCAAAAATAGATAACTAATAATTTGTGATATATTTAGATTAACGAGTACGGAAACTACTCGATTCACATTGCTCTTCGTGATTTGCGTCCGCCAGGAAGCACAGAGCGAAAGATTCCTATGCCTACCAAGAATCCGTTCACTTTCCTCTTCAACTATGTTTCTTGTCCCAACTATGCCTACGAGTGGTACTCATGGGCTTCGTTCAGCATCATGACTCAATGCTTGCCAGGTTTGTTATTACACCTATATCTTCAAACTCGATCCTTTATTGTCTTTATTTTTAGCCGCAATCTTCACTGTTGTTGGCTTTTATCAAATGGCTGTTTGGGCTTTGGGCAAACATCGAAACTACAAGAAGGAGTTTTCCAACTACCCTCGACGACGCAAAGCGATCGTTCCATTCTTGCTTTAACTGATATATACAAGAATGAGTTGGGTTAAATGTCCTTGGTTTTACTCGGTCCAATTTGGTTACCAAAAGTGGGTTTAAACATTTTTTATTATACTATTTTAATTTTTTATGCAATAAAATGTTTGATTTTATGTTTAAAAAACATATGGTCAGTTTGAAATAAAGTGCGTCTGTGTTTGATTTGATGTCACTCATTTAAAAGGGCACAGTAAAGATTAGGAATGAAAATGCTTGTTGAATATTTGGCTACTTCTTTTTAAGAATCATGGTGTTGAACTGGGTTCTTCATCTTATATTAAAGTAAACTAGCCATTATCACCAGTATCATAGTTACATCGCTCTGCACAAATGGTCAACCAGAAAAGCCAAGGTAAAAGCAATGAAAAGTGACTGTGCGGGTGTCTTTAGTTTTTAAGATGTTTGAGAATTAAAAAAAACTATTATTCTATAACTTTCATTAATAATAAGAGTGTCATTGTAATTGAGCACAAAAAGGCGCAATATTGAAGCTAAGCTTCTCCTAAGATTTTCATCATTAGATGTGTTAACAATTGGATAGGTAAATAAATAAAAAACATTGAAAACACATAGGTTCCACACAGTGGTGGTTTGGTGACAGCAGCACAGTAGTGTACTACTTTCTCACACTAGTACAATTGTGTACAAATTGTACAGGGAGAGTGGCAGTGCAGTGTGCCACGCACGATGACTCATCGCCTATCACATGCCTCACAACAAGCTCACTCACTGTTTTGGCTTGTTTCGTGCTCTTGGCCCACTAAACAGTCATTCTTGCCTGCCAATCCGAGACATCTCTCCACGATGGCTTCTGACGACCAAATCAAGAAACTCAGGAACAATCTCACATTGGACTTTACTCTAGGTCCATCACAAACCAAGCCATTAAAATACAATCAATGTCTTCTCACCACACCTGGTATGTTTATCGTTTGCACTGCGTTGGAATATACTCGAAAATATGACAACTATTTACAGACTTGCAAAAGGTTGGCTTGTCTACACCTGAATTGGACAGTTTAGCCATGAACTATAATCCTCAAGCGACTCCTGTTACGCTACCAACTTTTATCCGAAACGAAGATTCAGACGAAGAAAAGCCCAAATTGGAAAATCTTTGGGCTAACGTACAAGCAACAAAAAGTAATCATTCTGAAACTGGTGAGTTTTTGCTGAAGTGATTTGATTAATTAAAACATTTGTTAAATTATAAGATTCAATCAAAGTGGATTCTAAAAAGCTTGGACCAATTAATATGGAAGATCAAGAAAGAATTAAATTGGAACGTAAGCGGTATCGCAATCGGATTGCAGCCTCCAAGTGCCGTCAGCGTAAGTTGGAACGCATTTCTAAACTCGAGAAAAAAGTTTCTACTTTGAAATCCAAAAACTCGGATCTGGTTTCCTGGATTCAAACAGTCTCGAAGTTGAATGAACAACTCAATAACCACATAGTATGCCACCGAGAAATGGGTTGCGACATCACCGTCCGTTAGGATGTACTCTGCATGTGATTTATGTTATTTGACAAATGATCATTATATAAAAAATATATTTAATATTTATTTAATAAAATTCAATTAAAGCTGTAATATGTAATTAGAGCATTATGTATGATTGTAACAAGAGTATCCAAAGATAAATTGCTTTAGCCAAAAAGCTAACTTTTCTACAAACACAATTGATAAATTGACAAAATAATTTAAAAAAAAATAAATAAGCGATAAGCTAATGAGATCTGTTGAACAATGTACAGTTATGTTACAACAATTTGCTTAAAGCTTGAATTGATGTGAAAACATGATGAAAGGACATATAGAATTAAAGGGTAAAACCATTTCTCAGGACGGTAAGGAATCGAATGTATCACAGGACTGGGCCACATTCTGACAACAAATGTTCATCAAATTAGATTGCACAACTAGACTTGGTGGCATTGGAGAGTTGAGTATCGCAAACGGGTCAAGATGAGCCATGAGAAGGTGTCAGATAATACTCGCTGGTAACTTATTGAAAATTTCGATGGATTTGAAATTTAATGGAATGCTTTCGCGCCGTTTGGCTTGCTTCCGCTGACTATCATTGAGAGAAAGTGAAGACTCGACCAAAGTGTCAGTAGTGGCCTCGGAGCAACCACTCTGCATTAGCAGCTCTTCGATCTCTTTGTGTCCATGAATGCGAGCATAGAAGATTGCAGTCTTTCCTTCGCTGTCCAGTGCCTTTTCATCCACGTTATTCTGTGACCATTTGGAAATTGACAATTATTCCAAACATTCTAAGTGTGAGTGTTCTACCCAGCTTACCCAAAGTAAAAGTTGTGCAATCTCCAGACATCCCCGTGTAGCAGCCAAGTGCAGTGGTGTCCTTTTATCCTGAACTTGACTAAATGTTAAACTGATATTGTTGCGAGAAGCATGTGTCAAGAGATGAGCCAGTAATTTGAGGTCCATTTTAAGAACACTATCCACAATTTGTTGCTCTATCGGCGTGGATGAGTTGTTGAGTGGTGCCAAAAACTCTTTTCTCTCGTACTTGGCACGGATAAACCTTTCTTTTTCTTCATGACTCGAGGTAGGTGAAGGTTTGATTTTTCCATTTAAATTTTGCTCCAAGATTTTGTTAGTAGCAGTGTTGCCCAGACCGAGCATTACGCTCACATGACTAGT
The DNA here is from genome assembly GCA_018231625.1 of Papilio phestus. Lineage (NCBI taxonomy): Eukaryota > Metazoa > Arthropoda > Insecta > Lepidoptera > Papilionidae > Papilio > Papilio phestus. Next base: position 25,856 of record DVQH01000105.1, read on the forward strand.
ACTGAAAGAGTAAAAAATAAATTATATTCTTGAGGTCAGTTAGAAAAACTTATAAAACATACGGCCACACGTCGAGATATAAAGAGCGCACTTTTGATATGTGTGTTCCCAAATTGCGATGTATCCCCGAGCACTCAATACAAATTAACGCACCCATATTGAGTGAAGCCCAATCAGGATCTAGAGAATCAACCAATTTACCAGTCAATGTCAAAAACTAGAAATGTACAGAGAACGCACTGGGAGCATCACAATCGACGCAATACTTGTTGCCTGGTACTGTGCGAATCGAGTGAATGATTGATTCATCCACACTGGTCACGTTATGTAGCTTGGACTTGTCGTATTCTGAGTTTTGCAGACTAGAAAAAATTTGTTGCTCAATAGCGCTAATCCATTCTTCGCGTTCCTCGGTATTGATGGCATTGAAGTGCCACTGTTTGTTGTCTAACGATACGATCACAAACTCGTTGCCATCCGATTCATCACCAAGCTCTCCATTCTTAGCATGACCACTCTTTACTTTTCGACTGCGCTTCTTGCTGTTACTTGACTCGTACTTTGGATTGGTTATTGGAATTCTCCGACGATCATGCGTTGCTATCACAATATAAGTAACAAAGTTAGTGTACGTTGCAAGTAGATCAATAAATATTACCAAGCTCGGTGTCGAGATTGTTTGGAGAATGTGCCATCGAAGTTCGACCACAACGAGGTTTTTGACCTGGGATCTTCACCGTAGTGTGCTTTAGTGGTATGTTCTTACCATGTACGTCATCCATATAGTCGTGTAGAGTCGGATGATAGGTCAAACACCCATCAGTAGTCAGTGTTACATACTTCTTCTTCCAGTCCTTATTTAACGTTTTCTTGCTTTTCTTATATAAATAACCTTGTTTAATCTAAATATAATTTTACAGATTAAAACAATAATTATGTATCTTAATATTAAAAATTCTTACTGGAATGGTTCTACCACTTCCAACTTCTCCATTCTTAAACTTGTCATCTGAACTTTTATTTTTGCTTGTTAATGGAGTAAATAGATTAGATTTACGTCGATTTTTTCTGTTTGTGTTGGGCGTTTGTACTGGAGTCACTTGGTCCTTGCTATCCTTAACGGAAAGCTTCTCTTTCTCGCTAACTGATAAGGGAACTTTAAATTGTGAGTCATTGGACATCTTCAAAGATTCGTGTCGCTTTGGGGTAACAGGGGTAACACTCTTGCTAGCTGGTAACGGACTGGCCGAATGCTGCTGACTCAACTTTGGTTTAGTAGCAATAGCAGGCTTAGTGACAGCATTCGTGATAGATTGAGATGGCACTTGCTTGCAAGAATCCATTCTGCTGTCCGGCATATATTTAGTATTTGCAACATAAACTCCAGAGTTACTTGGTAAATGTTGCAACTTGTTATTGGTTATGTTATTAAAAGGAGCTGGTGTAGGCGAAGCACGAGCTACGGAACTAAGCTGAGTAGTGCTGGTCAGATTTCGAAACACAAAGCTACTGCCTAATGATTGACTCGGAGTGCTTGGTCGCGAGTGACTGTTTTCCAAATTACGTAATTGAACTATCTTGTGACAAGCTGTAAACATAATGTATATAAGACAAAACTCAACAACATATGGCACAATGTTAATACCATCTTGAAACACTTTTTCAACATTCAAACCGTAGGTAGCACAAGTCTCATAATATGTACATCGTTTCATTTCCATGGCCAATTTTCGAGCACGAGACTCTTCGATCACGCGGGGATTAGCTTCACTGACAGAATCTGTTTGAAAATGAAGAGTGAAACCTGCTGCATTCTCATTGAACACTACACGTTTACCTTGGGTGCCAACTAGAAAGATAGGAATGTCATGAGTAGAACGCAATTGGAAAAGCTTGGTGTAGTAGCCATGGACCTCGTTGAAAGAAGACTCGTTGTCGAGGCTAAACACAAAGATGACAGCATCGACCCAACAGCTGAACTGAAAATAAGCACAAACGCAGACATTAGAGTGCTGGTGAGTCTAGTTGGACAGTGGACAGCAGACGAAGCGTTTCGATTTCCGTAGTTTGCCAGACTTGTTTCGGCGCAAGCGACAAGTGGACCAACACACATACCTGCACTTCAGGAGAGCCACCTTCGTCTCTTATTAGCAATAGATAGCTTTGGCCGTCTACAATCACCTCTTTTTTAAATCTTCCACCTTCAGGTGATTCATCTTGAAGGTAAGAACCAGTCAAATATCTGTGGACCAGTGCAGATTTGCCAGAAATGACAGAACCAACTACGCCCTGACAAAACATGCGTAGTGATTAGTTTCAAAACGAGACTTGAGCAAACACTTACAAGACGCAGATCCGGAACTGAACGGCTTAGTGTCCATTCCTGACTGTTGACAAAGGAATCTAAAAATACCAGACAAATAACGTTAGCATAACATTTGTCTCTCACGTGGATTAAGGAGCAAGCAGAAAACGAAAGAAAGGAAAAAAATAGTAATACAAAGTGTGCACAAGGAGTCGTGGTGGAGTGTGTCTATAGGAAACAATTAGTGTCATTAAAGTTGAGTGTAGGCGTAACTAACCGCAATGTCTTGCCACTTTCCACTTTTTTGACCGACGAGACAAGCGAAAAGAACGCCGGTCAAAAGAGAAAGGTGACGAAAGTGGCATGGCAGATGACCGATGAGAGAAAATTGAGTCGAGAGAAAAGCGGTCAGGAGTCAGGCTAAAAGTGGAGCACGGGGTGCGAGGTAGCCAGTTAGAGCAAGTGGGCAGACGGCATTGCTAGCTACCACCAACAGGCGTTTCCTTTTCCGCAACATTTTTCCCTGAGACCCAGTGATGAGAGGATGCAAGGCACCTGCATCACTCAAAATGCACAGAGGAGAGAAAGAGAGAACACCACTCTGAGCAAACTCGACACCAATTGGCGTGGTATCGCTGCCCGCCAACTCAATAAGCACAATGGAGACGATGGCGAGTGATAGTGAAATTGGAGTACTCTTGTCTCTTCTCTAATTGAACAATCATAAGCACACAAATTGAGATTGCTCCTGTTGCGCCTACTTTGTGACAAAGCTAGTGGCAGCCATGTAGAGATTCGATGGGACCGTGAAAAACACGTGCATTGAGAGCGCGTTGCAAAGGCCATGTGACTGGGATGCGTGTGACCGCACTCAACCAAATGAGTTAGGACCAAAGAAGGCGTGGCCGTGGTGTCGCGTGGCACTGCTCTAGCGACAAGCATTAATCAGAGCGCCGCAAGAGGCCAGGCATAGGGCAATCTGCTAGTGCTGCAACCCACCACCTCTAGGCAAGTGAAGCTTGATCAATCGATCAATACGCCAGTGACTGTTGCGCCTTGGTCCACCAACCCTGCTAGTCTTTCCGCACCATTGATTCGAACGATCGTCCGCGCGTGCCATGCGCACCCAAGATAGCCGATCAAGAATATAATAAAATAACTATTACACAGGGGCCCGAGATGTACTACTATCCTAGGTTAATTGCCTAGAGCAGTGAAAGGCATTGAACAGAGCAACTACTGTCAGCAATGAGCAGTGAATTACATGATAAGTCCAACTGGTTCGCCGCAACTGCCATCGCTGATATATGGTCTCACCTAAAAGCGTCTTTGTTTATACACTCGTCACGCGTAAATTATCAGCGAATAGTAACTAGCAATAATACAAGTTTAATAAGTCAGTTGACAGGTCATGTGCAAGCTTAAACTGAAGTGAAGCACACAAAAGCAATCATCGATCTGGAACGGTTCGCGAATTAGCCAATGGTAGGGCAATTTGCTTTGCTTCTTCTCATTGGGTTATACTTTGAATCAAACACAATAGCAAGATGAACTCAACGATGCATCCGACCTCAGAGTGGGTTACGCTGTCATGATTCAGTTAACAGTGACAACTTGCCATCCATCAACCTAGCATTACTGAACATTCTGTCATGAGACCTAAGTCTCCAAAAAAGTTACTATTGAAAATGTATAAAATATATTTATACCAGATAGATGCAATATATTATAAATCACAAATAATATAGTAAAATCATGCTAGCGAATAATGATCAAACAGTAGCACATCACCTGCGAGTGACCATAATCTCGAGCAAACATTTGGCTTATGGACATCTGGTCTGTAACTCCATTCAGTGCGGTACAATCCAAAATACGTCAAGATTGCTTGTAACACGCTAAACAAACAACCCAGTGCCAGTTATGCTTGCCTATGTCTAATTAGTTAGAAACAAATGAAAGTTTGATGTCACGCGAGGTCCTAACAGTCTGTCCAGTGGTCTAAGTCAGCAAATAACACTATTGCATTTCGTGCCACGTGTCAGACTCAGTGAACCATATCGAAGGTTCAAAGCTCAAACCGCGAGCCAACTACCATGCAGTATATGATTAACACATTTTTGAACGAGCACAGTTAGCCCAGTCCCTAAGTTGCAACAGTTGCACAGCAACGTTACTAGTCCTTTCGTTTGATCAACTCATTGATATCGATCCACCGATCCACATATAAAAAACGCTTATATATTAAATTAATAGTGAACCAGAGATGTGAGATGGGCAAACACCCTAGACCCCACTTTTAATAGAGAAACACATTAAACGGTGAATATATTAACTATTTTCTAGTGATAAAATAAACTGGCCCTTGTGACAAACAAATTGAAACTTTCTCTGTGCTAATATGCAATGCAAATTGCTCAATGCGTTGTTTAGAAAACATCTGCCACTGCAAAAAACCAAAAGCATAGGTAATTAGAGAAAATTAAACAAAAATCATTTACCAAACAAGCAAAGCTGTGATTGTCAATAGGCTATATTAGAAAGACATTGAAGAAATAACGACAAGTTTGAATAGGCAGGTGATACTTGGCTGGCAAAAAAGCTACTGTCGACAGTCGACTGGGAACAAAGTCGACATCTAGCTATAAAGCGAATAAGCTGTTTTGTCTGTTTTAACATTTCATTGTTAGTGTTAGATTTAAACTGAGTGTTAAAATATCGCATTATATATTTATAATAAACGAATAGTGTAAAATTATAAAATATATATATCACTTCAAGGCATAAAGAATACTAAGAATTTCTAAGTAGTTAAGTAATTACCTTCGATGCACACGACATGTTCGCGAATGCGTTGAGAGATCAGATGTCCATCGGCCCCACCGATCAGTTCCAACAAGTCATAGATAGCATAGATAGATGGATGAACACTTTCAAATCGTTGAATTTCTTGGCGAATAGCAAGAGAGTTGCTGTAGGGTCCTGGCGTAATGGGTAGCAAATGAGGGACTGGTGTGACACTTGACTCTACATTAGATCTAGCACTATCCCCCACAAACTCAGCTTCTTTCAGAAACTTGCTATCCATTCTGATTATTGAAAAATAACAAATGACAAAGCTCAGCTGTTTGACAGTGTTGACAAAACTTTAAATCTCTGATATGAAATCAATCAAATCATCTCACAGGATGATTCTTCATGTGCGCCAAGAGGCATTCGTGTATTTTCACTTGATGCTGCTCGATGCCAAAGTGGAGATATAGTGGACCCAAATGATAAGGTTTGCTCGCAATGGTCAATGAATGGCTGCTTGGCAGCACTAGCTTGGCGAGAGAAGTGCAGACCACATGTTGAGACCACAGGTGACTGGCTTGGACAAGTGATCACGCGAGTCGTGGTGGCATCGATGGGCCTGAGCACTGACTGGTGCAGTGAGTGTGATCACCTCGAGCACTCGGTGATAACCGCCAGAAGGCCTTGATACACTCAGGTCTTGTCTCTGTCTCTCTCTCACCCGCAGTGTTGTGTTGACATGAGAGTGGCGCTTGCGCTCACTGTCAGTTCCACTACCACTACACAGATGACGTAATGCACACTGAGACACACTGGCAGTGTACACTTCTCGCACTACTTATCTCCATCAATTCTTCACATTCAACCTCAAAACATGGCAAGCAAATTATCACAACAAGAATTACGCAAACTTATGCGTGAGAAAGCTCAAAGTAAGAAGACGACCAGAGTAGAATCGCCACTTGCGAAGTATGATGAGCAGAACAATCTATGGTGCATTGTTTGCAATCACATGATCGGATCGGATCTCCATTGGTCTACCCATCTTATCGGCAAAGCACACAAGAAGGTATTTTTAATTCACATATGACAAATTGCTAACCGATTTTTATACCATTAGAAAGTAGAGGAAATCAAGCAAACTAAGCATTTAAATAGCAAAATTCTTTCTAATACAAACTTGAAAAGAAGTCTTACAAGTGAGGAAGCCAACCACCCAGCAAAGGTGTCAAAATTTAGTCATGTTTCCGAGTTCTCTAAGAAAGAGATTCAAATTAAAGAAGAAAGAAAGGCAGTTGTGGGTAATCGATCTCAAGAGTCAAGGGACACAACTGTGCAAGCACCAAGTAATGTCGACACGTCTTTACCGCAAGACTTTTTCGATAACGGAGTGCAACCTTCTGCAACAGTTATAGCAACATCTGTGAGCCAAGTTATGGATGTGGATTCACCCGCTGGTTCCAGTGAAACGGTAACATCGTTACCTAAGGGGTTCTTTGATGATCCTTTGCTTGATGCAAAAGTAAGGAAGACTCCTTTCAAGGATCCTCTTGAAGAACAAATGGAGATATTTCGAAAGGCGATTGCTGAAGAAACTCTCGTGTCAGAAGGTATTATTGAGGAAGAAATTGAGCAGTTGCAGAAAGAAAAGATACTGACCGAGATTGATGAGCAGATATCTAAGTGGAGCAAGGTGGAAGAATACCATAAACTACTAGAAAGTAAAAAATTGAAAAAATTAAATGTCGACAACAGTAGTAGCACTGAAGTAAAACAAATGGAACAAAGTAGTGATACTGATCAAGAAGATAGTGATGATGACATTGATCTGAATAATGTCAATTTTTGGAGGAGTAAAGATGTTTTTCTTTAAATATTGCTTTCTACATCAATAACCAAAAATGTTTTTGAACATAAAATTTTTTTTATTTAAATATAATCTTGAATTGGTATCTTTTTCCTTTAAGCCACTTTTCTATAAAAACTCGGCATGGTTCTTTAAACTTGAGTTTATTTTCATTTTTAAGGAAAAAAGTAAATTAATTGTACATGACTCATTTACAAATTATAAAGTTGGTTACACATTGTTATCCATTGCAAGTTAAACTAAGGTTGTTAACTGAGGAGGGCACTAGATGGCAGTAAGGTGACTCAGTTTTATATGCATGAAATCTGGTCTTGGATATAATTTTTTCTAAGCACTGTGGAAGGCGCAACAAGCGCTTACTTGCCGCTAGGGGTCGTAACAGTCTATAAAGGAAAACAAAAAGAAAACTAAGTCTAAGCCTAGAAATCAGCTTGCAGTTTGACTGTCCTGTGCAGCTGTACCATGCTCTATCGTTCACTCGGCAGTGTCTTGTCCACACCGTTGCCTGACAGCTCTTTTCACCAATCATGCTGTTCTTTTCGTTCTTCAAGACCCTGGTTGGCAAAGACATCGTGGTGGAGTTGAAGAACGACCTAGCAATTTGTGGTACTCTTCACTCGGTGGACCAGTATCTCAACTTCAAGCTGACCGACATCACCGTGCTGGACAGTCACAGGTACCCGTACATGTTGTCGGTGAAAAACTGTTTCATTCGAGGCTCCGTAGTTCGCTACGTTCAACTCCCCTCCGACGAAGTTGACGTTTCCTTGCTACAAGATGCCGCTCGAAAGGAAGCCACTTCCAAATAGTAATGATCACAATCCTTTCTCACTACTTTTGTTGTATGATCAAGTATATTTGAAATACATTACTTAAAAGTTGTAAACATTTTTTTATTATTAATGTACATCCCATTGTGTATATAAATATGCATTGGCCAATCAATGCGTATGTGAGCAGTATATAATAAAAAAACATTTATTGCAACATTGGCAATCGACGAGGCAATGGCAAGATAAAATTAAAGATCAATTGAGAATTTTTTAAATAAAGAGTTTGTGGCCAAGGATATTTGTGTGTGCCTGCACGCACTTTATTCCATTTTGAGACCCTCCTTCTTGTAGTACTTGTATCTAGTTTTCAAAAGTTGATCGAAAGCAATCTTCGAGTTGGCGTTTTCTCCAAAGATATTACCAATGACACAGTCTTGAACGAAACCTTGCAATTTGTGCATCCAGTAGCCATAAGTGCGCGATTCAATACCCACAGTGCGAAGAGCATGACGTACATAGGTGGTAGGAGTGGGCGCCATCAAACCAGGCCGACGAATCTTGCTCATTTTGGTGCAAACGTACGCTGGTAGTACACTCTGTACGATGATACCTTTCTGCTTGTACTCCATGTGCAAAGCACGAGACAAGAAATCGACAAAAATCTTCGAGGCCGAGTACAATGAAAGAAGTGGGGTTGGGTACGAAGCAGAGTACGAAGACAAATTGATAATCACACCACTGCGACGTTGCTCCATTTTTGGCAAGACAATTTCGATTAAACGCATCACCGGGTAAAGGTTACAGTTGATTATTGAGTTGATCAGCGACCGTGAGTCGGGAACCTTGGTAAAATACTCCGGGTAACCGTATGAAATGCCCACATTGTTCACAAGAATATGAATGTTATCGATATCGTTGAGTTGCTCTTCAATCTTGTCATAAATGTCAGTATTGTTAAAGTCAACTGCCACAGTGCGAATAGAAGCGCACTTTTGGAATTGAGCTTGGATTTCTTCTTTCGTCTTATTGAGCTTATCTTGGTTTCGGCTGATCAAGCATAAGCTGTAGCCCATGCGAGCAAACTCTTTAGCATAAGCAAGTCCGATTCCATCGGTGGCACCAGTGATCACAGCCCATGTGGTAGGCGAAGGACACCATTTCACTCCGGCGCCCAGTGCTGAGCCAAGGAAGCTGGTCCAAATGCCTTTGAAAATCTTGCAGATGAGGTAAATCGCAAAGAATATGAAGGTGATAGTGCCCACAAATTCATAGAAAGCTGATGAAGACATTGTGGCAATGGTCCCGAGAGTGAAAGATGCGATGAAGTCAGATGACAAGTAGGGAATGGCTCGTTACGGCACACAACGCAAGCTAGTTACTTATTCAAACTTAAAAGCTCGTCTGTGGTGTCGATAGTGGTGAAGAGGGAAATTTGGCAGCAATGGTGAGCGCAGGTAGGGCCAACCGGCCAAAAGCACCCGTCACCAAGATGGGCAGATGTACGCCAAGTGATGACGTGATCGAGCTCGAAGTCAACTCAGCCAGTGTGCAGCGCACGCACTCACTGCCAGGATGGAGCACTATCTGCGCACACTCTACTCTGCTCACCAGTTTCTCTTTCACTACTGACCAGCCAGTCGAGTGGCGCCACTCACCCTCATCACGCCTTTCCTCTCTCTCTCTCTCTCTCTCTCTCTCCAAGTTTGAACGTCCAAATTAAGCCAATTAGACGGCTACATAGGTATTTGACAAATTTTCCTCTCGACCCAACTTATGAAGTTTCCAATACCAAATGAAAAATGGGTCTACATTATAATATATCTTATACTTTAAATGTTAAGCTTTATAAAAGTGTTTTTTAATTTAGAATAATAAATAAAAAGGTTCAAGTCTACAAAATACTACTCGTCTTTGATGAAACGAAAGTGAGAACTGGAAGGAGGAAGCGTACGCGTGGTATTGCCACCGGCATATCCTGACATTGGTAATGCCAGACGCGGTGGCTTGCAGTGAGGCGATCAAAGTGCAACGCCTGGGTCAATTAATGCATGTCGGGACTGGCTTCGCTGAAACTTCAACAGAGGGCCAGCAGGGAATGTTTATCCCAAGGTGACAATGGCGCCGGTGTGCTCAATTCGCTTGGCAAACACGGCATGCATTGCAATGACACGACAATCGAGCTTTAGCTTAGCCACTTGGGGAAAAGGTGTCGCTCTGCAATGACGCGATGCATTTACTAGTTTGGCCAATAGACACGCACTTTGTTCGTTGTCTCACAATTACTGTTTGTCAAACAATAAGTCTCTGACTTTCCTCGAGTCAAACCAAGCCATTATCCTCATTGCAGATTATAAAATAAATAAAGAACAATTTAAACTAGCCATCACATAAAACCGAAATTATTTCAAATTGGTGTTATACAGTTAGAATGTTCTAAGTTCGGAAAACCCAAGCAAGGACAAAGACAGGACTACTTGCTATAACATTATATACAGCGAATGTTACACGCGTTATTGTCAAATCGCATGAGTTTGAGGGTTTACTGTTATAAAAGGTTACAATCTTCATAAGCTTTGACTAGATTTAACATGATTAGGACTAACTTTAGAAGACGATTTGGGACACAGCGACAGAGAAGCAAATTCCATTCCTAACACTTGTTGAACTTCACTAATGGTAATATCTGCAAGTTGTAAAGCTCGTATAGCGCCATCCTTTAGCACACTTTCCAAATATTCCGGGTTTGCTTGATAGTCCACTATCCTAGTGCGAATTGGCTTCATAAACTCGACCAGCAGTTCAGCAACTTCAAGCTTGAAGTGAAATGTGTCTTTGCCAACAAATTGCGCGCAGACTTGCTGAGGAGTGAGACCACTGATGACGGAGTATATCAGTACTAGATTGCTGACACCGGGTCGACTTTGCGGTTCATAGGTCACTTCAGATTTCATGTCTGTCACGGCTTTTCGAACTTTCCTTATGATCTCATCAGAGCTGTCTGTTAGTTCGATTCGAGACTTGGTGTCAAGCTCAGATTTGGACATTTTCTTTTCTGGCAATCGCAGACTTTTAATTCTACCAGCGCCATCCTTCGGCCCAATTTCCAGTGGAATGGGAAATAGATTTGTCTTGAATGTGTTATTAAATTTGGCAGCCAAATGTTTTGAAAGATTAATATGCGGCAATTGATCATCACCAATTGGCACATGAGTTCCTTTATAAAGCAAAATGTCGGCAACTTGAAGTACAGGATAAACAAATAATCCTGTTGGTGCTTCTCGAAAGACAGCACTCTTTTCCTAGTAAAATATTAAATGAAAATCAGTAAGATCATACACAAAATTTTAAAGCAACATTATACCTTGAATTGAGGAAACCGTTTTAGTTGAGGAAGTGTAGTAATGGTAGTCAAAATCCAACACAAATAACCATGATATGGTACCGAAGATTGCTTGAAAAGAATACATCGACTTGGATCAATACCACAACCGAGTAAAACAGCAGCAACATTAACTATTTGTCTTCTAAGTAAGTCCGGATCTTGTAAAGTGGTTAATGAGTGAAGGTCAACTATCTGAAAGATCGGAGGTAAGTATCGCGGATTGGTTTGCTCTGTGTTGCCTCCTGGGAGTTCACATGGTTCTTGCAGCTCAACCCACTGCTTGATAGCTCCAAAATAGTTCCCAATGTGAATGTCTCCTGTGGGTTGAATTCCGGATAGAATTTGGTGATGAAACTGCCGACATTCCCATCGCGCATTGCAGAATGCATGTCGAAGCAACGGTCGAGCAAGACGCAAAGTCTGTGATAAAGTTATTTCAAACTAAAAAAATCGATACCAAACAATTCTACTTACTCTATTCATTATTATTATTATTATTATTACTTGGCTCGTGTGTTTTTTAAGGTTATTTTGAGAACACGTGCATTTGTTTGAACCTGTAAACCGAATCATATGATTGCTGTGCCTTTCATAGATAATGTTCTTCTACCATACAAAATAAACAATAGCGGTATTGTGCTCGTACCAGCACCAGTGTTCCGCAAATTGCTGCTGATTTTATGACTGATTAATAATTTATACTATTGATAACTATAACTATTATAACAGCATGATAAGCTTAACCAATCATTGATTGGCAATCAATCACTTCTCGCATTCTTAGATTACACTTGTAGTTGAACATTTTTGTTTAAAGTTTTAATTAAACGGAAAATGTGACTGTAAATGTTGACATATCATAGACAGTTTTTCGAATTCTCAGACTATATAAATGTGTCAATTTAGATTTAATGAAATAGTTGTATAATCTCAAGTTAGGATTTAATCTTAATTAAAGCAACATTTTGGAAAAGAATTGTTCATAGAATGTTAATAATAATAATAACACATTGGAGAATGTTCGAATTTATAGTGAGATCCAACTAAACCAAGTGATACTACTTTGACAAAGTACATTGCAATGATGAGAGAAATCAACATGTTTACTCCATCTAGCAGAGTGATAGCAAATGCCTGAAATAGTAGCAATGATAGAGACTATCAGTGGTACAATGGAAGAGTATGGCGATGGCCACAGTGATATCGAGAGGGCTGCTTCTCTGGCCTAGTACTTCTAAATACAGTCTTCTCCTTTTCCCAACTACTACAATTGGTTCCAATGGTTGTCCGGCTAAGAGCAATTCGATGGGATTCGTAATCGTAACCGATTTTAAAAACTATCTAAAATTTTAAAACTAATTCATATTATAAACCCATTGCGGATTTCTTATCCGAGTCTTTACTATATAAAAAAAGATTTTTCAGTTAGTCACAAAATCCATTAGTACCATATAAATTTTCGTGAGCTCTCCTGTAAGTTTTAGCGCCTTTAGGAAAGTGTTTAAAAAATGTGGCCCGGTGACTTGTTACATAAAAGTTATGTTGATGAAAATTACAATTTTCACCGGGAAAGATCTTTGTCAATTTTCCTCTCATTCAAATCTCGCGGTAGGCAAAATACATCGCGCTGATTGGTTGACACTGAGCAAACGCATTGAAAGGAAATATTGTCATAAGGCCTTTTTCAATTTTATATCAAGTATCATCTGAATCATTGTTGAATGGCAATTATAAGAATATATATAACAAGTAAGCCGGCCAGCTGAGAAAAGGGGAGGAAGACTGTAGGTGTCATGTGGAAGATAGCACATGGCGAGAGAGGCGCGATGATGCCCTCAGCTGCAGCCAGATCAAACCGGCAGGGCGAGGAGAGCGCCACCTGGCAGCCACTCACAGCCATTTAGTGCGCTCCTCGCTCTGCAAAGTTCACATTCTCCTCTGTGGCAGGCTCGGTGCAAGTCAAGTGAAGGCAGTTCCGTTGAGCACACCGCCGAGGCTTCTCTTCTCATCCCCTCGGTTTTCATTCATCATCAATTCTCAACCCAACCACCTCACCATCCTAGTCACCTTCACATAATCACTCGAGTTTGCTTGCCTCCATCTCACAAAGCTCTTCCAGCTGACAAATGATTTCAACAAGAATCGCTAATCTCGCTTTTAAAGCCTCTCTCTCTTCTCAGGTAGGTCAACGTTGTGTTTGTTTTTGCCTATCATTTATTTACAACTTAAAATTCTAGACCCGAAAGAGTGATCGCGTTTTTATTCCATCTGCTATGTTGCTCACCGTTAGTGGTCTCAGCTTGTCTGTATTTGGCCTACATCAACTTGACTGCTCACGAAAGCATACTTTTTATCTCACCTCAAAATGAACTCAAGTTGAATAACTTCACCTCTAAAAATGGAATAAACAATTAATCAAAGGGTCAGTGGTTTAACCGCAATGACCTCTATTCACCTTTGCAGATATGTAAATCCACCTCCTAGAAGTATTAGCTCTTTTCACAATTTACACTCAATTATGTGATGTATTTTAAAGCAATAAGTATTTTGTCTAAATAAATTGCTATATTTTATGAAACCTTAAAAAAGAAACTCAGGAAATTGTTTGAATTTCATAACATGTCATGTTTATTTTTAGATTTGAAATGAATATATAACAGAAAAACAATGAATAGGTTAGGCGCGAGGAATGCTTTGAGAAGAGTTGAGCAGAGGGATTTGGCGAAAATTGGCACTTGATGTTTGGGAGGCAGTCGACGTGTGGAATGCATTCATGTGGTGAACTCGAGCCGGTTCGACTTGCGACTGATCTTGACTTCTTTCGAGGACAATTCTGGGGGACCCCGACTCTTGAAGAAAAGCACTAGTGTTTCCTTACCTGTGCAAACTTGAAATCTAAAAATACATTACACAGTTACAGTTATGTTTGAGAGAAGAAATGTGAGAATAGTCAACAACACTTACTCATGTGACACCTCGATGGTTGGTGGCCTGCCAACCGCGTTCTTAACCACCAAATAAAGCTTGGTGATCAGCTCAATCAGATGTGATGATTCAAAGATGAAGGTTCGACTGCTCAATCCTTGGCGATCCTGCCCAAAGAAGGGTACATTCAACTTGAATTTCAAGCTTATAGTATGCAAGATAGAAGTAGCATAACTTGCTGCATAAGGGTAGAACACCTACCGTATATATGTGTATGACAAGAATATTATCCATGAACGGACTGGTGGAAATTTTGAAGATATTACTCAGTTGAAAACAGTGATTCAGCTGCATAGTTCGGTGGTCCAAAACCAGGAAGGACGAAGTGCTCACCACCAGTAATTTGTGTACAAACTAGCAAAAAAAGCACATTGGATGGTAAACAGATGGACTTTTGTAAACAACTTTATCTCCAATACTTTTCCGCATCGTTTGGTGATTTTGCTGACGAGATCGGCGAAAACAATGTATGGCTCGCCGAGAGTGGACGAGAGTCGTCTCCAACGAACATTCTGCCGCAAATGGATATAGTCACCGCGGAAAGGGTGTGACACTGAGTTGCGATAAGAAGCCTTCTTGCCCTTAAATAACCTCATCGCAGCCACTTTCTCCTTCATCCGGCTCCGGTTGGGTTGGTCAAATCCAAGGCGGTAAATATGACACTGCAAGGTCTACTCGGTTAACTCGAAGCTCTCTTTGAAGTGTCAAAAGCATTATTGTAATTACCCTCCATTTGTGGTAGATTCGTTGCAAAAGGTGATTCACTTCCTTGAGCGAGCGGGAAGTGAGTGGCCAATCTCGACAGAGAGGCGATCGGGAGGGTAGATGACGAGCCAACCACAAGAGGAACATCCGTCTCTGTAGGTTGCTTTGCTATCAGCTCAATTCATCTACATGGACATTCATCAATCACTCACCTTCCAGTTGCGATAGAAACGAGCGATGCAAATCTGACTGGTCACCATTCGTTGGTACTTTCTCACTTGAAGCCACTTACGAATGTTCTTCTGCACTTTGATGGCTATTTCGTTCAATTTTACAAGTCGATACTCCTCCAACTCCATCAGCTTTTCTCAGTGAAATGCCAATGAAAATTAATTATCAACCATTTAGTTTTGCTTTCACTTACAGTTTTTAAATGTTTAATAAAAATTTTACTTCTTCCAAAATTGAAATGACTCAAATTGCCATTGAAGACATTATGAAGCAACATAAAAACTCCGTTGACAATGGACCCACTCCAAACAGGCCAGGTCTGAAGTGAGAGAATGGAGAATCGTTTGAAGAACATTGCATAGGTCTCGCTGTAGAAGTAACCCTTGCTGGCAAAGTCGCTGTGCTCGATCAAGAACTGACTGGAGAGCTGTCGATAGACGTACTCATCCTCGAATATGTTAGGCATCTTTTGTGCATTCGGCTTAACACATTTGATAAAATGTATCTCCTTGTTTTGCAATTTAGCGAGCATGGTGTCGATGGAGATACAAAACTGACTGACTAGTGAGATTAGCTTCTTGGGACTCTTGCGTACGGGGTTGCCCTCGGGAAAGAGCATCCGCAGCAATGGGTGGTCACTTTGATAGAGGAAGTGAGACCAGTTGCGATGAATGTGATCCGTGTTCTTCTCGATAAACCCGTTGACCGAGTAAACCACTGTCTCGTTAAAGTGTCGAATGGCAAAGCACAGCTGCGGCACTGACTTGGAGACATCGCCCGCAGAAAGGCGTCGGTAAGGGAAGCTGTAGAGAAAATAGCCGTTTCCCTCACTGTCCATGTGAACCGGGTTGCTTATCTCCACGTAGTGCAAGTCTTTCGTGCAGCTATGATTTAGGTTCTTGATGAAAAGCTCTTCCCGAAAGTAGATCGACTTGGAAGAGTCTTCTTCCAAGGTGGATAAGATACCGTGATGTGGCTTAGCGTGTGGAGTAAGCATTCAAGTTAGTCAAATCATTCACCCAGTTGGACTGTTGCAACAAGCTTACCCGTTCAATGAGAATGCAAAGTAGATCGTTGGTGGAGAAGTCTACATTCTCCCACCCAATGTCCTGTCCCAATAGTATTCAATTCCATTAGTGATCACACTCAACAAATTCAGATGCAGCCTACCTCTCGAAGATAGTCTTCCTGTTTTTGGCGAAAGTGAATATCTACAAAGATTTGTTCAATTTTTTCATGTAAATAATTGATAAAAAGTTGTTCCAAGAAATTAATCTACAATTAGTAGTAAACAATAAAAAAACTTTACCAATAATAAAGTGTACAAACAATCTTACATTGTAGTTTTCAAAGCCAAATGAGTCAAATATTGAGAGATTATTTCGAACCAAATTAAGAGATGGTTTAGTCTATCAACAAGAAAAATCATAAGAAAAATTATCATAATTGATTTTAATGATAACATACTTTGATCAATTCATTAATCCTCGCAATGATCCAAGACACTAGACGAAAGTATAAAGCTTTGCAAACAGTGTTACGCATTTTGCTCGCCTAAAAGTGTTGGAAGAAGGAAGAGTGAGTTAGGGATGAGCAAAGCTTAGTGCCTACCGCGTTGGCTGATAGTTCCGCTATGAACACTTCGTTCTGGTTCTTCATGATCTTCTGAGTGAGCAACTTCACAAAAATGGATTCATCCAACTTGAACATATCACAGATTTCTCCTATCTCTGCCAATGGCACCAGGTTATCACCAGTTAGAGTTCAACATCAACTTGGTCTCATACCAAAGTCATTGAGCACACTGCATCCTTCAGTGCTATCAATGTTGGCTTTGCGGAGAAACTGAAGATTTCCCAGTTTCAGGATAAAAGCCAATGTTTGAAGACATTCAACTATTTCATTGGAAGAAAAACCGAGCGTATGTAAAGATGACTATGGGAAGATAAATTGCAAATTGTAAACTCAATTTAGTCGACTTTAGTTGGACATACTTTTGTTTTACGAAACTCTTCAATTTGATTTTGAGCATTGTACAATATTATCTCAGATTGTTTGTGTTCTTTGAGCAAATAGTAGTTATCTATATTACGTTTTAATTTTAAAAATCCTGAAAACCAATCACAAAGCTATTATCATGTGTTGAAGATAGATTTAACTAATCTTATTTACTCATCAAGTTTGTGCCGGCACCGGATACAAGTTGGTAGAATATATGAAAATTGTAGCCATAGATCTCGTGCTTCGCCACTCGAGACTGTGTTGAGTAGAGCATTTAACATCAAAATGTCAATAATTTACATTGCTACCTTTTCGAGGAAAACTGAATAAAACAAAAACAATACATGATCGATCAACTGGGCAATTTTAATTCAGCTTACAGTCGGTGACTTGTCCACCCAGCGGGTCGCCGCGAAAATCGAAATCGAGCTCGAGCATATAAACCTAAATCAAAGTGCAACGCAAATGATGAGTGACAGCGGACCAGAATAGCAGTGAGATGCACACCAGTCGGGTCGAGTTGCTGTTGTGCTCGGTGGAGGCGTTACCCAAAGCTGCCGGGACCGAGTGATACAGTGACCAGTTATAGACTACACTTATAGTAGCTTTTCACACACCAGATGCCACTAACCTTGCAACACGATGGGGATCGAGTTGAGTCGATTCTTGATCTGACTTAACTCGCTTCTCTCGCTCGAGCCATTGATGAAGTAGTGAAGGGCTGCTTTGAAGCATTCTGCAAACCAACAATCTTAGAGACTTGCCAGTTGTGTGTTGAAACTAACCTGTCTTGCCCGACCCGCTCACTGGTGTGGAAAGAGACCAAAGCATTCAGTGAATTCGCGCATTCAGATTGCTTTAGCCACATACCTCCTGAGATGAGTATACACTGATCGGTTTGATGTTCCTTAAGGCAGTAGAGGGTATACTCGCAAAGAGAGTATCTGCAAAATGGCTCAGGTTAGATCTGATGATGGGCGGTGATAATGATTGGAGAGCCACCTACATGTGAGGAGGCAAAGCGAGTAGGCTGTGGTGTTCGTAGGCAGCTATTACTTCACTCGAGTACAGTGGCAACGACTCGTATGGATTGATAGCTATCACAGTTGATTCCACTCCTGTCTGTGCTCCCACCAAGTCACTTAGGTTAGCTTGGACTTTATGCAAACGGCAACACTACTCACGTAAATCTGCTTGCTCAAAAAACGAACTTTGAGGTTTTGCAGAAATGAGTCTTCATCAATGGAGTCTAATCGAGCTGCATCCGAATAGCCCACTTCGTTTTCCAAATGTAACACATATTGTTTGGGATTCAAATCTTTCTTGGTCCGACTCACTTGGGACTCAAGCTGAAGATGATTTCGTTGCTTGACGATCTTCAAAGACATCTTATGCTAACTAAGAGAGGCCACTGGCTACCATTGGGTGTTGGTTCGAGTATATAAAACACAAGTGCATCCTTGATCACTTGCACTCACTTTGCAAGCCCTGAGTAAAGAAGGGATTTTGAAAGGCCACTGGTGGAAACTAAGGGAATTGGTTGCTTTGGCAAATTCTGGCTGGCAAGGCACCTGAGGGACTACCCGGGTCTACATGGTGACGTGAGCAATAGAAAGTGGAAAAGCAAGTCCAATGCTTTCGGTGGCAATGGTGCAACACAGGTGTAAACAGTAGTGACTTGAGCAAACCAGTTGAAGAATGTTGCAAGATGAAAAAATCAACGGCATAGTGAGTCTAGAACACACTTGGCACTGCTTGTGCCTGGCTACAGCTCGACTTCTCACTTGGCTCGTAATTGGCAGTGATTTGTGAACAGGTCTGGTCACCAAACAATGTGCTTCATGCTTTCCCAATTTCACTAGGTTCGCGGATCTTGACCAACACAGCACCAAGGCGAACGGAAGCGAACAGGCAGCTGCCAAGAAGTTGGCTTCTCAGACATGAGCTCATATAACTCTTGCCTGTGGTGCCACAGCTGCCACCGCGAAACTCCAAATCGCAAGACGTTCCACAAAACTGGCGCCTCCTTCTGCAATGTTTGCTGAGGCCGATTGCGCACGCATTCGCACTGGCACAAGTGCAGAACTCGAATCTGGGGCATCGGGCAAGGCCGTCTAGGCCACGATGGTCGAGTGGTTAGCGCGCTATCGCCGCAAGCACCCACCCGACATATAGCCAACCATCAATTCAATTACCTCACTAATTACAACACTGGGTACCCAGTTTAATGTTAATTTGATAACATTTAAAAATAATAAATCTGAATTTGGTCTGGTGACATAATGTAAGGAAAAATAAGATATAAACATTGGGTTTCTAACGGCAAATTGAGCTATATCTGATCTGGTTCTTGTTCGGCCATCAAACGAGATTGTTGCGTTCACTTGAATTTGTCAATGATGTAAATGAGAGGTCATTACCGGGTCGCAGCTTACCAGACCAGAAGTCAACTACAACTGTAGTCACTTATTCTGATCTACTCAGCACTTCAATAGCAACATGGCTCAAGGCACGTTGGCCAAACAAAGCATGTTGCCCAACCAAAGCAAAAGAAAACAAAGATGTAGTTAATTTTAGTTAGATGCCAGATAAAAAAAATATAAGCTGTAATAATTGGAATGATGCTACGCACTATCGTTCTGGTCCAGTGCTTTCCATCTAATGGCCGTCAGGAAGATTGGATGCGGACGAGTGCAGATGTTGCCAACTGTCGATATTGTTTGTCGCCTTTCGGTCGGTATTCCTTCCAATGAGGCAAAAACAGAGGTGGCAACAATTAGAGACTGCCACACGCCAAAAGCTTCCTCGATACTCATTGTGCTCAGCAGTGATGGCAACAGTTCTCGCCCGCGGTCACCACGTACTACCGCGTGGGTTCATATCTCCCTTTCACTATCGCTTCATTTCTGTTTGCTTGCATCTCACCACAAGCTCTCGGTGGATCACTTGAATCATGCACTCACAATTCCATCTCACTTGTAGATCAAATAGTGAAACTAGCTACAGTAGCGCCCCAGGAGCACTGATCCCGCACTACACACCGGGGAGCTGCTAA
>DVQH01000106.1:0-45890 GCA_018231625.1 Papilio phestus
ATATATATATTTACAAACAAAAATATTTATATAATAATTATTACCAAAAAAATACACACTAAAAATGTTTCTGATTGCTTACTTTTGGGTCATATTCTTTAAACTACTGTTAAGAAAACAAATCACAGCAATTTACAAATTAAAGACACTTGCAAATTACTGTATTGATATTGAATAGAAAAAATAATAAATTAAGGCCAGGTTTGGTTGAAATTGATAATGTGTTAAAAAAGTTGGTTACAAGTTGTAACTTACAACATTTGCAATGTTTTCCGGGTTTTTTAAATGCATATTTATTTTGTATATTGATTTTTCCAAATTTGTTATTTTATTTTTTCTATTCTATTTAATTTATTCTTGATTCTTTCTCATTTTTTCTTTTTCTCTTTTTTATATGTTTTTCTTTACTATCTCTAACTCTATCTTTATCTCAATTCCATTCCTGCTTTCATTCTCTTACACTCTTACGCTCATTTGGACCATTAATTGAATTTTAATGAATGCGACAGACCAAATTTATGTTCCAACCTTGTGTGTCACCTAACCGTGGGTCAATTGAGCACCATCGAAACGTATAAATTGAGAGAGAATAGGAAACTAGAGAACGGGGGAAAACTTTGAAACGCTTTCTCTCTCTCTCTCTCTTACTGTCTTTTTCTCTTTCTCGGAACCCACCAAAAGCATAATGATCGTTTTTATTTTTATTTTTATATACATTTACTGAATTATTTAAAAGTACAAACTTTCGGTTTCAGCCAAAACCCCCGTCTAAATGGACTTTTACTCTTGCAAAATGAGAGGGAGAGAGCTCAATTAAGTTGCATAAAGTTTAAATTATTCTTTTTAAGTTTTTTTAGTTCATTGCAAAGTATATACACAAGCACAACACAACACATACACCAACAACAGCCACCATTGAATAAAGCTAATTAAAAGTCGGAAAAAAATAAATGCCACGTTTTAATTATCCACAAGACGCTAAGCAAAGCTAATCAAGAAAAGAAAAGTGAGTGAAGAGAAGGAAAAAGAGAATGTTTTAGAGTCAACGAGAAAGATAGAGAAAATTTTAGTTAAAGAGAGAATGCACTTTGAAAGAGATTTAAACTTGGAGATTAAATTTGGCTGTACCCAAGTCACTTGTCCAACCAAAGTGTGCTCCAAGCACAATGATTTACATACTTATGCTAAATGGCTCGTTTCCCTCTAAATTGCCCCAACGACTCAAATTGCCAAAATTTATTGGTGGCAAAGTTTTATTGTCTTTATTTATGTTATCATTTGTGTCATACTCATTGAGAGTGAGTAAGTGAGTAAAAGAGAGAGAGAATGTGAACGAAACGTTATGGACCAATTGTGCACTTTTGGTAGAAAAATGGGTTGAAGCGATCATCGCACTCGACGTACTCTCTCTCTCTCGCTCTCTCTCTCTCGCTCTCTCTCTCTCGCTCTCTTTCTCTTTCTCACTCACTTGGTAAAAGACAAACCAATCAAGTTGATTATTGTAGTCTAAAGGCAACAAAAGAATGTCAAGTTTCGATGGAGATGGCTATTTCTTTAATATAACTTATATTATTATTACTACCAAAAACTATATATATATAATATAAAAGTCTAAAATGTCCTCTGCACAATAGCTGATTAATTTAGACCAATAAAAGCTCCAGCGTTTTGTCTTTTTGTCTTTTTTATATTTTCCTTGGAAAACCTTTCTCATCAGTCAGCTATTCTCTTAAGTTAATCTGTTCCCCCTTCTCCAACCCGAATAAGTGCGAAAATTGAATAAAGTGCGCACATTGTGCTTAAGATAAGGGTGACTTGAGCGGCTGTTTACCCTAATAAAGACTTGCCAGTAATAGCCTTCAAATTTTCTCTCTCTCTCTCTCTCTCTCTCTCTCTCTCTCTTATTCTCTTAGTTGTCTCTTCTTTTTTGTGGTTTTATTTTGTCTCACTCTCTTTCTTATCTAGAACCGTTTTTGTGCCATTTGCCACATACATGCAAGACTTTAGATAACTCAAAGCGGTTACTGGTGCAAATACACCCCCAAAGTGTTTTGAATATAAACAATAGTCAATAAACGTTCCCAGTCAGCTTGGAGATGAGTTGATAATAGAAAAAAATTTTAATTTAAGTATTTCCTATCATTATTAAATGCTGTGGTTGGCATGGTGATGGCGGTGTTGTGAAAAGACACTTTACTAATGTGTCTCGGTTTTGTGTTTCCATGGGCAAGGCAGTAAAGCTAATCTTTGCTTGCCCGACCACACTTTATGATTGGCTCCATTGTTTGGTGTCTCATTAATTTTAAAATGAAAAATTTTAATTAACATTGAGCAAAACTAATTGTCACTTTGGTTGCGGTGGTACTGTGGTATAATGTAGTGCGCACTTTGGGCACAAAACGCCAATTTCAATCTAGCCCAAACTAGCTTCTTGTCACAAAAATGCCACTGGCACTTTCATTTACAACAATCCCAGAGGAATTGAGGCAGAATCATTTTAATTACATGTTTCTAAATTGCACATGCAATTGATCTGGTATAATTATTTTGCCTAAATTAATTTCTAGATTTGGATTTAATTAAAATTGCGAATTGAAAAGCCAAAAATAGACACTAGTGTGTGTCAATCATATTCTATTCGGACCAGTTGTGAGGTGATTAGCATTCTTTGAGTTGTGTCTCATTTCGGATGATTTCGGATAGTTATGCTGCAATATTGTTTGTTAATTTAACTCATCTGCGTGTGTGCATATAAACATAAAAATATGTCAACGCGTCCGAAGTGCGAGAAAAGCGTCACAATTGATAGCCCACGCACACGCATTGAGAGAGAGAGAGAGAGAGAGAGAGAGCCAACGATGAAAGCAATGTCGATTCAATTCCAAGCGTTGGCCTAGCGTGCAAATGAGTTCCGAAATGAGCGGCGTGAAGTAATAATTGTTTGGGTGCTGCGTCGTGATGGTCGCGGCAATGATTTGTATTTTTAATTAAACACCAGCATAGACAAAAAAGAGGCAGAGAATGAGAGAGAGAGAGAGAGAGAGAAAAGAAAAGACACGGAGAAAGTGGAAGTGAGTCTAGCCCAAGAGTCATGTTGCCTTTGTTTGCACAAGCACATTCAGTGACCGGTAATGGACCGATTACATTTGGCCTGTTCACTTGGTTCCTTTTGCTATAGAAGGCCCCATCAATGGTGCCCTCCATCACAGAGTTCACTAATTGTCACTCACACACTGCGTCAATGAATGCAAATTGCTTAAAACGAGCCAAGCTTTTAATCAAGTATGCACTCCTGATGTGTGCCCCCCAAATAGTTGGCTTTTAACTTTGTCCGAGGTTGAGAGCGTCTAAGTAAACATTGAACCAATCCTTTTTTCTCTGATTCTCAATTATCTTCTATTTTTATATTGGCAATCATGTTTCAAAAAAATTGCATTAAATTAAATATTGTTATTATATTTGTTTTCAAAGTTTGTATATTACTAATAATAAACCGTACACTAAACATGTCTGGATTTTTAAGGAGCACACGGAAATATACCCTCCAACAACTTGAAACCGGCCATAGTCAAGATTGCTTTAACTCTATTAAGCGCTCACTATAAGATCTAATAAAACGATTTGCCGAGCCAAGTTGTTGGACAGTGACGAGTGTAGTTGAGTCCAGTTCATTTACTGGTAGCGCCCTTCTCGATGTGTGTAGTATAGTTTACAACACACTCCAACGGATCCATTTGGCAATGTCGGCCATTCTTGACGCTCATTAGTCAACTTCATCTTACCCCATAGCTAATCTATGTACCCACATTTGTGTTGCAGTCTCAAGAATGCTATTGACCGAAACGGGCGAAAAGTTCATAAATTAAATTGCAAGCAAACTTCAAGTTAAACCTTCCAACCAAACGGGCACTTTAAGCCGGGACCTTTTAAAATCGGTCCATTTGTGCATTTTAATCAAGCAAACAGTAATCGGATCGAAGTGGCGGTCTCGGCCCGTCTTTGCTGCACCAATGAGCTTGCCCTAGAGCCAGAGCTGGATGCACTGATCGTTTTGTGATTGGTATCGTCTTTAGTGCCGTTGGTCTAGTCTCTGGTCTCATCCCTCACTCTGCCTCGAGCCTGTCTGATGTGTCTAAGACCAACAGACACACCATGCACTGAGCACTCGCCTGGTTGAGTGGAATCATAAACTGGCCAAGTTAGTAGACTGATCGTCCCCAACATTACACAATCCACATTATCTCACACTTACACTTACAAAACACACACACATTTCGTCTACCCTCATTGCTTTTCTCGCAACCCACATTTATTTGCACATATCTCATCCACCATAGCAGTATTGTCCACGTTACAGGTGCACTACTTATCCAAACCAATAATTGAAGCCTAGACCAATTGAGCAGAACGAATGCACGTTGCGCACCTGGCCAAAATCGTTTGCCCGTGACAAATTAACACATTTACCGGTAGCGGCACATTAGCTCTCGATCTGGACCATTTATCACCACTATCAGTGGAAAACGCTTGACCGAGGTTCTGCTTACTTGCTCGTCTCTCTCTCTCTCTCTCTCTCTCTCTCTCTCTCCCTTTCTATCACATGATGGCAAGCCATTTAGATAGGCCATTTGGTGTCTGTCTGTGTATATGTGTTTGCGTCTCCAAATGATATTAATATGATGACTGGCGAGCGATATTTAGTATTCCGGTCAGGCTGCGGCCATTCCATCTAATGGCATTGTTTGCATTGTCGTCACCAGAAGAGCTTTGAGCGATTAACTAGATTTATTTAATTACCAAGAATTAATCAAATCAAAGTAGATCATCAGATTGAGCTGGAGTGAGTCAAGGTGAGGAGTGGTGTGCTGCACTGCATTGCTTTATATAACCATATCTCACAGGGCCATCAGAGGCCATCTCAGGCCAGTACAGACCAAAAGGCGGTGTAGTGTTGATTGAGACTCGTGGTGAAGACAAGCTTCGAAATGATTGTTATGACGCGGCATGGCATAGTCATGTCAGTGCGGAACCCACTCCCATTTGGCACACTACTCGTAAATCACTCGCTCGGCACGATGTGAACCTTAATCGGGCTGCCCACTTGCAACCCACTGGCTGACTTTTTCTTTTATTATTATTACTTTTATCCTTATTTCTTTTTTCTTTCCTGAGTTGAATTCTAACTTACATTTTTACCCTAATTTTTACTCATGAAATCAATTTATTTTGTGTTTAATATTTTATAAATTTTATTTTATGGTTTCTATTGTACCACTTACATTTTAAAACCCAAACTGATCTTTAATTTATTATCTTTAAAAATATATTATTGCTTGCTGGCTCAGCGCGTTCCATTGGCAAAACTCAAATGTTGAAGGAGACCCCACCGTTGAGTAATGCGGAAAGGGTCCAAAGGAGAACAAATTGTGAAAAAAAGTAAAAAACCGTCGCACGTCAATTGTACAGAAGAGCACTTGCATGCACTATTCATATCGATTGTAAATAATATATATGGTTAGTGATAGAGTCGTAGTATGCACTAGTTTCGTGTTGAAGTCGACTTTCAAGTTGAAGTCGTCCAAATTCAACCGGCTGATCAAACTAAGCAACGCTTTGTAAGTGATACTATACAATTTTTTTCATTTTTGATTTTGACTCAAACTCTTCTCCGGTTTGTGTCGCTTTTGTCCCCACGTTTTGTTTAAGTTCTACAGCAGTGCTGCCCATCAACTTGGACGTTTTCTGTTTCCAAGTGGTGGCTGAGCGAAGCGCGCTGTAACCTGAGTTGTCCGTTTTCCGAATTTGTAGATCCACTAGTTCCCTTGCAAGATTTGTCACTCCCCACTACTCTGTGTTTTGTGCCATTGTCGCCTTTGGCAGTTGCAATGTTTAGTTTGTTATATTATGATTGCTGTTATCACCGCGTAATATCCGCGAAGAAAAGTGAACATGTGCCACTAGAGAGCAGTGACACATGCTTGAAAAGTTGATTGGATCGCAATGGCAACGGTTTGTGCTGTGTGCATATTCTGTGATATTGCAAATCTTGCTCGTATCCACTTGGTAGATAAAACCCACTTCTCGACTAGTTCCGTCCACATCTCCCCCAATCTCACACTTCCCCATGGATTTTTTTTGGTTTGATTTTCCTCTATTTACCTTGGATGTATTTAATTTGTAAATAATGTAAAATATCTTGATTAGCAATAATCGAATTAATCGTGAAGCGGTTTTCATCGGTTATTTCACACAAGGTAAACTCGCACAACTTCATTGTCACTCGAGCTACTTTAGCGATTTTGAAATCTTATTATTGTAAACAAAAAAATTGTGACGTACAATTCTAAATTGGTTACCTTGCAACGTTCAAATCAAGCAAAAATTTTTTTACATTTTGTTGTTGTAAAATTTTAGAGGCATCAAAACTAGATTATTATTTTGTTGTAACTCAGTGTGACAAACGCAGTGTATTCCAATAGCAATACTATTACTACAGAATATTTTATGTTGATCAATTTGAACGCTTTTAGTTTGAACTCGAATTGCTAATGTATACTATTCTTTGTTGAAAGCACATTTTTCTTACTTGCCCTCATTTATTGTAAATGTACATACATACTCTTACATACTGTGCTGCAAATGAAAAACGACAACAACGTGGAAAAAACAGAAACAACAACAATACAACAATCATTTAAACGTGAAAGCCAGATTTTTTGTAACATTTTATTTTTATTTTGTTGTTTGTGTTCGATTAAGTTAGTTGGGATTAGGTTTCCAAAACCGTCAGCCAGCACGAGCAAGTGGGCAAAGCCCTTGATGCAATTTATCTGTTTGGGTAAAATGCCGTATAAATAAGAAAACGTTTTGAAATTTATATTCAATTTCAATGAAATATAATTCAAATCATATTTAATGAGATTTGAGTATGCATGCATACAATTAAAAAATTAAACTTTTAAATCATGCAGTTTGTGCCGTATCATATCATTTAATCACTGTCTTATACACACAAAAAACATTCCCACATACAAAACAAACAAACAAACAAACAAACACACACACACACACACACGTATTCATATCAAAATTCATTTCCCTATTTTTTAATTAATCAAACCCCGATCAGTTGAACACTTGGCCATGTTTTGATATCCAAATCAACCAATTATCTCAGTCTCACCTATCGATTTGTTTTCAATTAAATGTGTCGTACCTTGCGCAATCCAAATGTACGCTCGATATTCGAGTGTTAGACGCAATTCACGGTTCGAGGTGAATTGTTGTCTGTTCGTATTGGCGAGTTGGCATCTAGAAGTGGCGAT
This sequence comes from Papilio phestus, assembly GCA_018231625.1. Lineage (NCBI taxonomy): Eukaryota > Metazoa > Arthropoda > Insecta > Lepidoptera > Papilionidae > Papilio > Papilio phestus. Next base: position 7,326 of record DVQH01000106.1, read on the forward strand.
GGCCACATCTCTAAGCACTACTCCATCACCAGCCCTTGCCAGTAGTGTGGTGAACGTTCCGGTAGGAGGTGAGCCATCACCCGACTACCACCCACCACTCGCACCCCTTAACATCTACGCCATGTCCAACTTCATGAACACGTACAACATGCGTGGTGATAACTTCATGAGCTATGTGCCCAAGTCCAAGGAGGAGGAAGCGTGCTTAGCTGATCGCAAATATTGGGCTTTCTTGCTTTCAAGCATTTGTACTTTTTTGGTTGGTAAGTGATGCAAAACTTGATAATATTCAAATTATTATTTACTTTCGCTGTTAAAAATACTGTCTGGTTATAGTTTGACAATAAGTACGTTTCTGGTTATAACATAACAATTTCAAAAATATTAGCTTTTAAGGTGACAATTTAAGATTTAAAAAATTAAAAGTTTAAAAAAAGTTTTAAAAAAGTCAGCTTATAAGCGTTGATTTTCAAAAAATATCTACGTTTAAACTTACATTTTAAAATTAAAAGTCTATGACAAAGATTTGTCAAGTTTTAACCAGAAACGTGTTTAATGTTAGGTTATAATCCGACAGTATTTTTAACAGTGTTGAATAACAATAATTATTAATATTAATATCTCTTTTTACCTCTGGGAAATGGTTAGGCATATTCATAGTTTTGCTGTACCGCCTGTTTGAGTTTCTGTGCACCAACTCTCGAGCCAGTGGGCCACCGAGCAAAACTGGTCAACACCAAGCCAGTGGGTCGCAGGTGGGCATCATGCCAACGGGACCAGGACCATCGCAACAAATGATGGCCAACAGCAACATCTCGCTTAGCCAGAGTCATCTCAAGGACAAAACACTTGGCACGGGCGATAGTCACAGTGGTTTCTTCAACAATGATCTCGGTTGGATGGCTGAGGCTAAAGACTGGGCCGGCGAGCTCATTTCGGGACAAAGCACAACTGGGCGCATTCTGGTAAGTAGCCACTCTTCACCAAACATTGAACATTTGAGCAATACGATGGGGCGAGAACGACACGACTTTCACTCTAAATTACAACGCCATTAAGAGGATTAGTGAAAAAAGTAGCCATCAAACTATCGACTTGGAAACAATTGATGAACCGCAGAGAACGCTATTCTTTTCTCTCCCTTTTTTGTTATTTTTCCTCTCTTATTCCCGTGTCCTCTCCGGTTGCAGAAACACAATGAACATGCTTTTCTCGGGCCATCCGAGAGATGCTACCAATAAATCATCACCACGAGGACACACCACCCACTGGGTCCAATTTTTACACACACTTTCTCTACACACACATATAACATTTTTAATGCAACGCCATCACTACCATCATCAGCTAAATCTGTAGGCAATAATTATTTTGTAAATTTATGTCTTGTCACCATCATGTTGAGAACACAGTGACGTTTGTGTGTGTCTGTGTGTGTGTCGAGTGGAAAAGATAAACACACACTGCCACACACAGCTCCAATTAGGAACTGCAAACTTTGAAGAATGACACACCCGATTCAAGTGGTCACTGGGGAATTGGTGGTGACATGCTTCACACAGTGGCAGTACTCCGTGCACAGCGTACAAAACATTCTCCTCATTTCTGTTCTCAAACTAAACAACAAAACAACAACAACACACTCATCATTGTGCCTACTCACTTGTCTCTTGGGCACACCCACAGGTTGTTCTTGTCTTCTTGCTATCTATTGCTTCACTTATCATTTACTTTATCGATGCATCAAGGTGAGTTTTCATTGTTTAAATCAAAATGTATGTATTATATTTATATTTATAATTTTTAATCTCTACATTAGAATTGGTCCAAATAAAGGGTATGTTTATCCGCATTTTAAAACTTTATATTTTAAATTGATTTATTTATTGACACAAAAATTCACAGCGACAATGTTGAGAAATGTCAAAAGTGGAACGAAAATCTCACCCAACAAGTTGATCTTGCGTTTAATATCTTTTTTATGGTTTATTTTTTCATTCGTGTAAGTAATTCCGTGTGTTTGTGTATAGACAAAGTATTTTCCCAAATTGATAAATGTGATTTCATTAATCACTGGCCTCATTTCCAGTTTATTGCTGCCTCCGATAAACTTTGGTTTATGCTCGAGCTTTACTCCTTTGTTGATTACTTTACAATTCCGCCTTCTTTTGTTTCAATTTACATTGATCGAACGTGGATTGGTAAGTCACGGCAAATCCCGTGGGTGTAGTTTGGCCTGTTTGGTAACACTGTGGCGATCGTGTGCAGGATTGCGTTTTCTTCGTGCTCTTCGACTCATGTCGTTTCCCGACATTCTTCAATATCTCAACGTCCTAAAAACTTCGTCTTCAATTCGTTTGGCGCAACTCATCTCGATTGTTGTCTCTGTTTGGCTTACTGCAGCGGGACTGATTCATCTGGTATTGAATGCGGACCCCACCAATTGAATTGTGTGAATTATAGTTTGGTCTTTGGATTTCTATTTGTTATTGTAGCTCGAAAATTCTGGTGATCCACTGGAGTTCAAGAACAGTCACTACATGTCCTACTGGGAGTGTGTGTACTTTTTGATAGTAACCATGTCCACTGTGGGCTATGGCGACATTCATTGCACCACCACACTGGGTCGAACTTTCATTGTACTCTTCATCCTGGTTGGCCTCGCCGTCTTTGCCTCGTGCATTCCCGAGATTATCGATCTCATTGGCTCGAGGCCCAAGTACAGTGGCACATTCAAGTCCGAACGAAGACGGTAGGTTTTCTTTGCTTCAATGTAAATCTATTTATTATTACGATTCAATCGATACATTAAGCAGACACATCGTTGTTTGCGGGCACATCACCTACGAGAGTGTTAGTCACTTTTTGAAAGACTTTCTACACGAAGATCGTGAAGATGTGGACGTTGAGGTTGTGTTTCTGCATCGCAAACCACCGGATCTAGAGTTAGAAGGTAGATAAACGATGTTTTTAAACTTTGTTTAAGAGCAGTTTTAATAATCATTAAATTTATAGGTTTGATCAAACGTCATTTTACCACTGTGGAATTTTTTCAAGGATCTGTCATGAATCCGATTGATTTGAGTCGAGTAAAAGTGTTTGAGGCAGATGCATGTTTGGTTTTGGCCAACAAATACTGCCAAGATCCTGACGCAGAAGATGCGGCTAACATCATGCGCGTCATCTCAATAAAAAATTACAGTGACGATATTAGGGTAGGCTATTTTATAGTAAAATATAACTTTTCCATAAACAAACTAAAACTGGTATTTCACTTAAACTAGGTTATCATTCAACTAATGCAATATCACAATAAAGCATATCTTCTCAATATCCCATCTTGGAACTGGAAACGAGGTAATTGCCAATTGGTGTTGAATTTTTTACTTTGTATAATTTTAACATGACATTTGGTCGTCAGGTGATGATGTAATCTGCGTCAGTGAACTCAAGCTAGGTTTTATTGCTCAATCGTGTCTAGCGCCAGGGTTTAGTACGATGTTGGCCAATCTCTTTGCAATGCGCTCCTTCAAAACGGTAATTGATTTGTTATAGCTCTTAGCACTAATTGCTTTTTGGCCCATAGTCACCGGACATGCCGTCCTGGCAGAATGACTATCTGTGCGGTACTGGCATGGAAATGTACACCGAGTACCTTAGTCCAGCATTTGAAGGCATGACTTTTCCACAAGCTACGGAACTTTGTTTTCTCAAACTTAAGCTACTGTTGATTGCAATTGAAACTCCTTCTGATAAAGATGATTGTAGCTCAAACATTGTGATCAATGCAAAAAGCAATTTTCGCATTCAAGGCAAAACGCAGGGATTCTTTATGGCCCAGAGTGCGGATGAAGTCAAACGGTTTGAAATTTAATATAAGTAAAATTAAAAATTAAACGAAAATTGGTTGTAGAGCACTATGGTATTGCAAAATATGTCATTGCGATGTGAAGGATGAGAAAATGATCAAGAAGTGCAAATGTCGAATGTGTAAGTGAAACCTAGTGTAATGTAAATAGAAAGACGGTACGAGATTGTTTGTTGACTATGGCAGATGAAGGCAACATCCAACCACGGCACTCAATCGTAGAGTTTGCACGAAGCGGCAAAAAGCACAGAGGTAAGTAGTGTGTCAAGAGTGAATAGTTGGAATAGTTGCGTAGTGCACCGGCCCCTTTGCACTCTGACCTCTGTGTGCTAACTAGAAGTAATTGACTAACTCTGTGTCTGTGTTGCTTTCTTCCCATCCCCCACTTGGCACCAAACCTCGTTCCGTGTCGCGTGATACTCGTAGTGCAAATAGCGCGAGAGTTACCCGAGTACATGATGGGTGCAGCACCCACGCACTTGCAGTCGTATGCGACCCAGTGCGCGCTACCGGCTGGCCCACCACTCCCACCAACCCAACATCACCAGCAGTTCGCAGCCCACGGCGCACTACCAGCTTCGGCATCGCACCAGTTGTGCTCGGCGGGTAACCTGGCAGGTTCGTGCACCGATACTCGGGCCTCGGTGCAAAGTTTCTTTCCACCGGACGAATTTTCCACTGGTATCCATCCCTACGCAAGTGATCGCACAATTACTCCTGCTGGGCACTATCCCAATCAGGGGACCTATGAGTACTTCCCACAGGCGGCACATGCCTCCGATGACACGGCATTCCAGTATCCGAGTGGTCCTGGTCAAGGCCTGCCCGAGCATCACTTTGTGCGTCGCCGGCTAGCTTCGTACCCGATGCATGAGCCGCACAGTTCGTACGCAGCACCGCTCTTAGGAGCACCGCACTACAGTGACTCGATGTCTTACGAGCCCGATCCTTACCGCCATCCCGCCACAGCTCCACCCCCGGGTACCCACGGACCCTCCCATCCCTTCCACACCCAACCGGTCCATTCATCTACTTTCCCCTCGAACGGTACCAAGCGACGTCAAATGATGCATCCAATGATGACAGCCACTAGCAACGAGATCTATGATATTCACGACACCAGTGGTTTATCCAACCCACCACAAGCTGAAACGTCACTCACCAACTTTGGGCCTAGCAGCTCCCAATACTCGCGTTACACACCGGAAGAGCCTAGATCTGCTCCTCCTTCTAGTGCACCATACGACTCACAACATCTTCGTCTCTCATATGAAGTTAAAAAACTACTGTCAGTACTATATTCTCCTAACAAATTAAATTTTAATTTAATTAAATTCATTTTTATGTTTTCAGACCGGCAGCTGCTCGTACAGAGACAATGGCAGGAGGCTCTGGTCTAGGCAATGATTCCGACGGAATGGGTTATGACGAGAAAGATTTCGATTTTGATAAAACAGAAATGAAGTACGACTCGACAGGCATGTTTCACTGGTGTCCAGCTAAGCCAATCGAGGACTGTGTGCTTGATCGAAACCAAGCTGCAATGACAGTTCTCAATGGGCATGTTGTTGTATGTTTGTTTGCCGATCATGACTCCCCTCTAATTGGATTACGTAACTTGGTGATGCCCCTAAGGTAAAATAATTATGCATGCAGAAAATTTGAATTGACACATTTATTTATGGTAGGGCATCAAATTTTCAATACCACGAGCTTAAACATGTGGTTATTGTTGGAAATGTCGAGTATTTGCGACGTGAGTGGAAGATGTTACAAAATCTTCCAAAAATCAGCGTATTGAATGGCTCGCCTCTTTCAAGAGCTGATTTGCGAGCAGTTAACATTAATCTGTGTGACATGTGTGTCATTCTCTCCGCCAAAATTCCTTCGTCGGACGATCCAAATTTGGCTGACAAAGAAGCAATTCTCGCTAGTCTTAACATTAAAGCTATGACATTTGACGACACTCTTGGCGGAGGCAATGATGACGTTAATAACGAGGATGTTCGTCGCAAAGGGTAAAGTGTCTTAAGCTTTCTATTCAATTAGTTAGTACTTAAATATCTACTTGACACAGAGTTCCACTTATTACTGAGCTAGTCAACGATACCAATGTGCAATTTTTGGATCAAGACGACGACGATGATCCCGACACGGAGCTCTATCTGACACAGCCGTTTGCATGTGGAACAGCTTTTGCCGTGTCGGTACTGGATTCGCTCATGTCAACCACATACTTCAACGCAAACGCACTAACACTGATCAGATCGCTCATCACAGGTGGTGCCACACCCGAGCTTGAGCTAATATTAGCCGAGGGTGCTGGCCTACGCGGTGGATATTCTACCGCTGATACTCTTAAAAACCGAGACCGGTGCCGCGTGGGCATGATTTCACTCAACGAAGGTCCTCTTTCCAAGTACGGCAATAATGGCCAATATGGTGACCTTTTCATGGAAGCACTACGCTCTTATGGCATGCTTTGCATTGGCATCTACCGATACCGAGATACTGAATACACCGACACCGCTTCCAACAAACGATACGTGATCACCAATCCACCAATTGAGATGATTATGCTCAACACAGACCTGGTATGGCTTTTGATAAACAACGGCAAAATTTGCTTACTAAACAAAAATCTAATCTATTCAGGTCTACGTATTGCTTCAATTTGACCCTGGAATCGAGTGTCACAAAGTTGCGAAAAAAAGAGCAAACAATCCTACCTTGAATCAGATTCCCAATTTAGAGGACTTAGACCCGTTCAACGTGATAATACCGCGCGCAGTGACGCCTAAGCAAGGCCGGTCGCGATCCAGTGATCAAGCGCTGATTCGACGACGGCACGAGGTGATGATGGAGGAGATGTACACCATTGATGAGATGGGTCGTGAGGGTCCGTTAGGTTCGCCTTTGCCGCCACGCCAGCACTCTTCGGTGCCATTCTTCAATAGCTACGATCGAATCATGGCAATGACCAACTCGTCGGGCGGCATCGAGCTAGGTCGACTTGGTGGTCGCAACTCTGCAAACGGTTACTACTCAAACCGAGCTCACTCGGACCAATCGCTCCGAGCGCGTAGCCAGAGTTACCACGCGAGAGAGGGGGCCGGAAGCGGAAATGGTGCCAGACACCGTTCTTACAGCTCATACCCACACCGTCGTCTCCCAATGCCAATGCATCTCAACGAGTGGTAACTCCACACTGTTAAAGAATACTGTTTGCTTATAACCCAACATTAAACACATTACTGGTTATAACTCGACAAGTCTTTGTAATAGACTTTCAATTTAAACAATGTAGGTTTATAAGCAGACATTTTGGAAAATCAACGTTTATAAGCAGAATTTTTTAAAATTGTCATCTTAAAAGCTGGTATTTTTGAAATTGTAAGGTTATAACCAGAAAGGTGCTCAATGTCAGGTTATAACTAGGCCGTATTTTTTAACAGTGCAGCTTGCCTTGCCATATCACCACCTACTGGCTAATACACGCCACAACACACATACACAACATACACACAACCACCTGAATAACACACTCACACGCACCTGTGTGACCGGTCACACCTCTTCACACTTTTAAATATAAACTCAACTCTCTTAAACTCACCCACGTCCATTTTTTATTATTTATTATTATTTTGCTACGAACTTATTTTTTAACTTTATTTTTGGTTCTTTTATTTATTTATTATTTATTATTTTGTTTATTTATTTATCTATTTTTTTTTTTTTAAACAAACTGTGTTGTTATTAACATCCCTCCTTCCCGCTAACTCCATGTCAACGTTTCTCACTCTCATCCTTCTTTTCTCTCTCTCTCTCCCTCTTTCTGCGTTGTGTGATTAGGTTTCGCCAAAATTATATTTTTTATGAATATGATGATGTTTATTATGATTATTATTTTATTATTATGATTATTATCGGTCGAAGCATCTTGAATTGGTGAAATTAAACCTTTCCATAAGCGATCTTGCTTTTTTTCCTTTTTTTCCTATCCTTCTTTTCCCAATAATTTAGTCGTGATTGTTAAACAGATCTCATTCACCACCTCCTCCTTTCATTTCAACTCTTGATTTCACACATTTTCTCTCTTTTTTTATTTCTCAATTCCCCCTCTCCGCCTCTCCTTTATGCTTGATGATTACAATTTGCCTAACGTTATATGAGATTAATTTCTAGTCACAAAGAATTTATATTAAATTAACTCCAACTTTAAATTGAATTTGTTTTATTCTTCTGATTGTGTTTTTGACAAATTATATCACATATATATAAAATAAATATATATCATGAACGTTGAAAAAAATGAGAGTAAATGTTCCCATTTCACCCAAAACATACCAAACATGAGCACACAAAGTCAATACATGCATACACAAACATATGAATTTTATTCTTGATTGATTACAAACAATTATTATTAGTTTTTTTGTTGTTAAATCAAAGATTTATCACTATATACTAATTTATAAATTCTGAAATCAACACCATTTTAAAATTAATTTCATTTTTTGATTTGCTCTTCTTCTTCTTACGAACAAATTTCTACTTTCAAAAACAATAAATTTACGATTATTAAATATCTTAATTCACATTGTTGTTTAATAATGGTCATTGGTAATAGTTTGACATGCTGAAAAGAAATTCAAGAACTAGTGTGTTTGGGTAAACTAAATGATGGAATTGTTTTTAAGTTGATTGACACCCGTTCGGTACGATTGGCTACACGTTCTTACAAACAAATTTCTACTTACAAAAAAATAAATTTACGATTATTAAATATCTTAATCATTATTGTTTCATAAAGGTCATTAGTAATTACCATGACTCATTACTCATAATGTGACATGCTGAAGGACAGTGAAAAGACATTCAAGAACTGATGTGTTTGGGTAAACAAAATGATGGAATTGTTTTTAAGTTGATTGACACCCGTTCGGTACGATTGGCTAAATCAAAGTTTTTGGCTTCGATTCAAGCGTCACTTTTTATGTGACACTTTATATGATAAAAGTGCATTGCTTCGTGGAATTAGATGTCTTTTTTTGTAACTTTGCTTAAAATCATCATCAAAAGATGACTGATACTGCTTGACATGGGTCAAAATCCAAAGTGTGACTGGTAGTGACATGACATGTCAAGATTGCCAATGTTACTTGGCAAACTTTCTTGCTTGTGTGTGTGTGTGTGTCATAACATAAACAGATTGGCGAGGGTGAGCGACACTCGGCACGGGATCAATCTTTTTTGGCATCCGAGTCCCCCTCTCTCAATGATCTTGCCAATGGAAAGTTCATTGTGCAAGCCACGAGTGTCACTTTGGTTTCACATACACACCAAACCGTGAGACATTAACGGACGTGGTGTGTCACTTCCGCCTCGTCTTTCTCTCACGGTGTGTCTTGTGTATCGATAAATTATATATGCGATTCGATCAAATCAAGTGAAAGAGAAAGTGTCACACCACTAGGTGAGAGTGAGAACCTTTGACAGCAACAGCAAGAAAGAAAGAAAAAAGTTGCTGACTCTAGTGAAACACACGACCAGACAGTTTGATAACTTCCCAAAGTCTCAATGGTGAAACATTGTGACTAACATTGCCGTTATCATAGCTGAAATAACAATGTTGGACTTTGTTGAACCATTCCCCCCTCGAAAAAAACATGAGAGTCTTGAGGTTCTCTTCAAGTGTTTGGCATATTTATGTTTGCCAAGATATAAGCTTGATTGGTTTAAACAAAGTGTTTCGATTTGGAAAAATAGACAGAAAGTGGAAAGATAAAGTAAGAAATCAAAAAACGACTTGTCTCGATCGACCGATGGCAAGACTCGCCCGAATGCTATCTCGTATTTCAATGTTACCACTAAAACGACGTTGCCTGATAAACGATTCACAGTGTCGCCAAGTTATTATAAATATCATCATCAAACCAAGTGATTCACGTCTCTATTTTAATCTGTTCATCTTCTTATGCTGTTGATTAAGCAAGAAACCAGTAAAAGTTGTACTTTCCTCTTATATTTTCTTGAGTTAATTTTCTTAAAGTAAATTTTGTCAAAATCTACAAGAAAGAATGAAGCTAAACTATAGATTTTTTGTGGTGTTATGCTTCATGGTAATTTCATGCCATAGGATTCAGGTAAGTCTTTTGGAAATGTTTTTCTTTAAAATTTATTATTTTATTAGGGGTGGCCATGGGGCTCCAACAGCAATACAACTGAGCAACCACTTGAAGTTAGCGAGGAAAAACTTGATCCAAGTTCGTTGCATAAAATTGAAGAAGATGAAATTCTTGAGCCATACTCTGGAATGAACCATGTAGCCGATGGTGATAGTGGTGAACAAAACCCCCCTAGCATTTACAATGATGGTTCCGTTCAGCAAGGCCCTCAATACGACACCCAGCCTCAGCAGTCTCCGTTTTTGGAACCAGGCGCTCACCCAACCCAAAGTCAAGGCGCAGATCCTCGATTCCAAGGTAAGTCAAACTTATCTTATTTTTAATGTTGATAAAACTCAACAAATCTTAGCTCCACGAAACTGTGTGGATGGTCAGTATATGTGTCGAAAGGCAAGTACCTTCCAGGAGCACATTCGATGCATTCCCAACGAATGGAAATGCAATGGGGTGCGTGACTGTGAGGAGAATGATGACGAAGAAGGTTGTGCCATTAATCCACACCAAGTTCAACCGCAATGCATGGCCCATCAGCACACTTGTTATGGCACAGGCATCAATGGTATTCCCGCTCAGTGCATTAATCGCCTTCAGGTTTGGTATGCAAATTTGCTATTGCAATGGCAAACTATCTAATTGGTTCTGTAATTAGTGACGGTGTCTACGACTGTTCTTACGGAGATGACGAGAACAACTGCGCAGCCCGGGCGGCAGACAAGCACCAGCAAAGTGGTGAAGCATCTAGTCAGGATACCTCGGCGACTCAGCCTGGCTATGGCAGCTCACCTCAGACCCAGAGTGCACCTGCTAACCAACAGGGTTACGCGTCAGGCTATGGGCAGCAATTTGTGGCACGTCAACCAAGCCAGTCGGAGTGCAGTGGACGTAGCGAGGAGTATGTCAAGCGACTTGAATGGCTCGATCGGTGCTATCGCTCTTGCATGCGTCACCAGCACTAATCTATTGCATAACCAACCATCAAGACTATTAGACATACACCATAGTAGTTTATTTTGTTCTGTATAACATTACAATTCTCCTTGGAGAGTTGTTTAAATTGTTGTTTTGTAGAGTAGAAATAAATAAAAAATAGATTGTTTTTGATTGAATTGCACCACACAGGAAATTGAATGTGTGGTTTGGAGTGAGCATACAATCACACTTTCATATTCAAGCTCAATTATTTAAGCAATTTCACTGGTAACAATATATCGTGTCAGCTTGCCTTTATGTGTGCTTTCTTTGTCATTTGATTTGAACATGCTGTACTACTAACATTTTGAGTGAATTGTATCAAGTTTAATAAATATACAACTATATACAACTAGCTGTTTATTTGCGGCGATTACCAACAAAATTATAGCTGACTTAAATTGAATATGTGTGAAAATAAGGTGAGTTATATTGTTGATAATAAAATTAATAAACACTATATTTTGTATTTTTAAAACTTTTAAATAATTCAACACTGTTAAAGAATACTGTCCGGTTATAACCCAACATTAAGCACGTTTCTGGTTAAAACTCGACAAATCATTGTGAATAGACTTTCAATTTAAAAATGTAAGTTTATAAGTAGACATTTTGGAAAATTAACGCTTATAAACTAATTTTTTAAATTGTCGGGTTATAAGCCAACTTTTCTTAAATTGTCAGCTTAAAAGCTGGTATTTTTGAAATTGTAAAGTTATAAGCAAAAACCTGCTTAATGTTGAGTTGTAACCAAACAATATTTCTAACAATGTAACAAGAAAATCCCCATAACACTGTCGACGAGTGCCGTCAAGTATTTTCAATGACATAACCCTGTTGACAAGCAGAATGCGAAACATGTTTATAAATAATATGCTGTGTATATAAAAATGTTGAAAGACATGAAATTGTCGGTTGGTTGGCACTGCCAAAGGAAGAAGTGTTTAACTGTACATTGAAAAACACCCAACCTGCTTGTTGGGTGTGTTGTGCATGAGTTTGTGTGCTCAACCCGATTAGTGTCATGGTATATAGCAAAAGTTGGTGCAATTCGTGCACAGTCGGGTTGTGTATCTGTGTATGCCATATGTGCCTCAATGGTACTCCAAGTGCGTTCTTGTCTTGCATTAATCCGCACTGATCAATCTCAATCTGGTCAATCAATAGAAACCAATGGTGGAATCATTAGCAATATCTTGTGACGATCAAGAACATTAGAACCCATTCCAAGTACATCTGGCCCTTGTTCACTTCAAGTGCACATTGCGACACATCTCCGACAAGCCTTAAATATGAGATGAGTCGGTGAGGGCTATCCACAAGACAACTGCAAAGAATCTAATTTTTCATCATTTTTCAAAACTTATCGTTGTTGGAATCCATTTTAAAAACGTTCATTTGTTTGAAAAGTAAGTTATTTTTTATACTTGTGTGTTGGAGTATACGTTTTTAAGTGCTAGTTTTTTGTTGTTCTACCTATTTAATTTCAATTATTCTAAAAAACAAATTATACAAATATATTATTATAAATTAGTTTGAATTCACGGCATATTAAATAAGTAAATTGTATATGATTTTTATAGTTTTTAATCATTATTAATTTTGAATGCAAACTATGCAATAGTTGCATCACTTTTTTTATAATTTACATTCAATGCAATAGGTGGCGCCAAGATCACGATATAACTGGATAACCACAAAGAAAAATTATATAAAAAATAATGCTATAAATAAATAAGAATTTATTCTTTAAAAAATACAATTAAATGTTGCCTAAGATAATAAATCATTTTAATCGAAAAAGTGAATCTAGTGCAATTAGTGGCACTGCAAATGTTATTTAAGAATTAGATTGTGTCAATTTTGGCCAAGTGACAAAATATGCACTCTCGATAGTTCTAATTTAAATCTAACTGTGTGTGATTGTAATCAGAATAAGTGCGTTTGCGTCAAAATGGCTAAGCCAAGTTATATACTCAGATGAAGTGGATTAGCGGCAATGCCAAAGTGAATGATGAAACATATCGGGCAAGTTATGTTGACATTGGCACCGCCCGGTAAGTACTCAAAAGTTAATGACAAAGTCAATGTGTTCGTTCCACTCACTATCTGGCAGATAAAACCTATTGGAACAATCAAATATTTAGATTACATTCTACTAATGCTATTTTTACTTTTGTGAACTTCTACCTTTGCAAGTCATCAAGATTTAAAATGAAAATTGCATTATTATAGTATTAAATTAAATAAATAAAAGAATTTCTGTAAATATTTATTGTTAGACAGAATATATTATTTAATAATCAGAAAAAATCTAATATATTAAGAAATTATTTTTTCCTATTTATTAAAAATTTAAAAATAGCTTTATAATAATAAGAACCAATTTACATAAATTCAATTATCTGTTAATAGAAAAGAATTTTTGATTTAAAAAGAATTGTTAAAATCCATTATCTGAACGTATTTTTTCTTTAAATAATCAATTTTTAAAATCTAATATAAATGCCCATTTTTGACGGTGTTCCAAGTTTCCCAATAAAAAACCAAAAATTTTCCATTTTGCGTCAAAAATTTGAATCACCATAATCACCACCATTGTGATTAATCAGTCAACAGTCAATCACTTTTCGACTACAAGAGAGTCTAGTATTGTCAAAATTATCACATTTCCCATGATTATCATCGACAACATCAATTGTATAATAAGTTATTAAAATGCTTGAATTAGCATCAAGTGTGATGAGGCCATGGTGGCCAAATCGATAGCGGCCTTTGAGCGTCAGGTAACCACTTAGTGAGGTCGTGATTGGCATCCCATGGCGACACACTCACATAACTTACCGGCGTGCCTGACTCTCTCTCTCTCTCTCTCATTCTCTTTTTCTTTCTTCTTCTTTCTCTCTCTTTTCTCTCTCTCACTCTCTTTTTCTCTCTCCTTCTTTCTCTCTCTTTTCTCTTTCTCTCACTCTCATTTTCTCTCTCCTTCTTTCTCTTTTTTGTCTCTTTCTCTCTTGCTCTCTTTTTTCTCCCTCTTTCCCTTCTCTCTCTCTCTCTTCTTTCTTTCTCTATCTTTCTCTCCATTCTCTCTCTCACTTCCATTCTTTCCCTCTCTTTTTCTATTTCCATTTTCTCTCTTTCCATTTTCCATCTTTCTTTCTCTCTCTCTTTCTTTCTTTCTTTCTCTCTCTTTTTCTAACTCTTTTTCTCTTCCTTTTTCTCGCTCTCTCTTTCTCTACCTTCTTCTCTTTCTCTCTTTTATCTCTCTTTCCTTTTTTCTTTCTCTTTCTTTCTTCCCTCTTTCTCTTTTTCTATTTTTCTCTCTTTCTCCATTTTTTCTCCTTTCTTTTTTCTCTTACTCTATTTCTCTTTTCTCTCTCTCTTTTTCTCACTTTTCCTCTTTCTCTCTTTCTATCTCTCTCTTTTTCTCTTATTTTTCTTTCCCGCTTTTTATCTCTCTCTCGCTCATTCCATATACACCAGACAAAGTAGCATATGCCAGACAGGGTGTCTCGACGTGTGCACTCGATGGGTGTGTATGTGTGATGTGTTTACCTAACTCTTCACATCACAGATCGAGATTGTGTGCATGTGACCGTAACGTGACTCACTCTAACATGCTCATTTTTAGCTCGCTGTTGCTAACGGTTCCTGTCGACATCACAAAAGCTGATCATGCATGAATCCGCTTAGTGATCACCATCGCTTGACATGGCTTTTTTTAATTATACATGTGTGTCTTTGAAAGATAAAATGAGCGAGAGAGAATTAAACGAGAGAGAGAGAGAATGAATGTGTGTATGTGTGTAGTTGTTAATAAACAAAAGAAAATGGATAATCAAATAATAAAAAAAGTTTGAAATATACAGTAAAATAATAATTTGAAAGATTATTGATTGACCTTCAGATGCTTGCGTGTGATTCACTCGGGGAACACTCGACTGTGATCGGATCGCATCTTGAGGCTATTAGAGTAATGGTTGTGATTGGTATCACTACACAAGTGGGATTGCATTTCTATTGAAAGAGAGAAAGAAAGCGAAAGAGAGTGATAGAGAGAAAGAGTGACAGGTACGGGAAGAGTGAAAAGCGTTAGTCGCCAAGGGTTTGCTGGATGATGTCCTTCGAAAGACAAAACGCAAACAGTTACCTTGGTAAATTACCTAAGCTGACTGACCAGTAATCAGCACCGGTTTGGCATAGCATTGGACACACTCACTTTTGGAAAGAAAAAACGAAACGTGCAATTAATGAGAATTGCATAAACACGTAAATTTACTTTTTTTGAAAAAAATATTCTTTGATAATATATTCGTGCAATGATTTTTTTTAGTTTTATGTAATGGAATAACACATATGATAAAAAGAAATTGATCGATGAGTGAAGTGACTTGCACTTTTAGACTATAAACCTAAGCTGGCTTCCTCAATTGTCTGTGTGTGTCAAATTCGACATTACGTGTGCTTTCAATTAGATGAGAGCCTGGATAACACACAGAAGTGAACAATTGCAATTAAATAGATTAGCACGACAAATGGAACAACAAGAGGGAAAGAGAGACAATGACAAACTATCGTGCCGGGTTGCTTGTGCAAACATTGACTGTCGATTGCTTTAATGCTTTACTTCTCTCCTTTTTTCGTAGGTTTCTCAGTGTCACTGTTGTGAGGCTAGCAACGCAATTCTGTCAACTTGGCTACCTTGGACAAAGAGTAATTCCGAGTCCAACTGGCTCATCGAGCTTGGCATTGGGACACTGAGAGCTGTCGCCGGCTGTCGTAATGAGCTTTGCTAATTTGTGCGTGGCTTCCAGGCCACTCCGTTTTGGTGTCTTGAGCAACAACCAATACTTTGGAGGCCAAGCGCTAAGTACAACTCGCCACTCGGTAGCTCTACCATCATCGGGTTTCCACAGCATCAAACATTGTTCGTTTCACAATGTAAGCTAGTAAGATAAGTGTCTTAGTTGTAATAACTCTAGTTTCAACTTTAGCAATAACCTTAGCCCAGTAATTGAGTCAAACTACTTATAACATGTGGTTGAGGTGTTCTTCGAATATCATGTCGTTACAAACGTGCAATTGCGCTTCTCCAAAGTAATATATAATAACACAAATCTTCTTATGCTTATTATTGTCAATGTACAACTATTGAGAGAAAAAAGATTGAAGGAAAAGTCACTTTGATTGTGATCGATCGTTTTTGTCGTGATTCCTTGCGCCTGCAATGGCATACTGTGATCGATGGGCAATTAGGACTGTGCAAGTGCTCATTAGTCGAACTTGGAGTTGAGAGAAACGGTAAAACGGTGGATGACGATTGGAGTGGAACACTAGCCATGGTGCTCAGTGGCAGTTGGTCACTGTCATCTGGCTCGTTCGCGCACTGGTTAGCATCACTTTACTTGTCATCTACTATTTGAACTTGTGCTTCTTCGGGTCGCATGGGCTACCCGTGGGCTACGGAACGCAAACCGAGGCCCATCTATCGAGCCGAGAAACGGCACCGATTTCCCCGAGCGCCCGATTCGTACGCCAATTGTGCCTTCATTGAGTGCGCGTGTTGTGGAAAGAATCTGCGAACGTGCAATTGCACGTGCGATCTAACCGGGCGCTGTCTCTGCGCGGGACCGCTTAACTATCATCGACACGACGAGAGTTCGAGTCAGGTACGCCAACTATGTTAGCCATAACTTTTACCACACACACTGCCCATTTGCATCCCTGCCACTCTCCGCTTGTTTATTGTACATTTCATTGTCCCTCCAAGGGCATCGGATAATTTTCCCAAACATCAAACCCACTGCGATGTACTCGAAATGCATAAAAAATTTTATTTAAAAAAATTTATATTTATTTTGGCGACATAGAGAGTAATGTGCCTATTGTTTATATTAGGTTTTTTATGATTCACCACAAATTTTGCTTGACATCTCCCTTGATAGTCAACTATCATGACAGGAACATTGGTCAACCTAGCACAATCGCGTTGAGTACATTCGTACATCAAACAACTAATTCACCGAAAAAGTACATTTGGTTGTTTGTTGTACATTCGAACGCTGTAGCAGTAGTAGCTTTGGGGGATACAGTCCAGCCCTACCAGGGTGGAATGTACTTTTTAAAACGTCAGCAGCGAATAAGGATAGTTCCCACTCAATGTTCTTTTTAGGTGTTTTGGCTTACTGTGGACACAAGCCAATACTGTGAGAGAAACACCTTACGGTCTTGATCGAGATTGGAGTTGAGTCCAATAGGTTGAGGGCTTGCACCGGCAAGTTGTGCCTTCGCTCTTTTTTCCTTTTCCAATGATTTAGTTCGGTACACTTTGGCAAAGCATCGGCACTGACGGCTTGAGCGCTCGTGCCAAACCACTCGAGGAAAAATACAAACGGAAAAGACAGTCACACAGTGGCTGGCACTCTCAATTTCTTTCCTTTCTCATCTTGGCCAATGTATTAGCCATGTCAATATATCTACACTAATATTATCTGTACTTTTATATCTAAATATATATTCTTCCATTGGACTAGTTGAACTGTTGACAGCGAATTAAAGCACATTTTCATTAGTTTTTCCTTAAAAAGAGCACCCTTTTTTTAAACAAGGTAAATCACTTGTGATCAAATATGGTCACGAGTTAATCTAAACCGACTGATGTCAACCGTCTTCAACCGCAGTATTTCTGTTTACATTTACACCTATGACGTGTTCTTTCCCCCAGATCGTTTGTGCTTTTGGTGCGATTGAACCTAAATAGCATTATATGTGTTTATAAATAATAGAGAGAAAGAGAAAGAGAGATAAGGATATTAGTGACGACTAACGCGTTCATAAGCATAACTGGCACAAGTCAACTTTAGCACTTAGTACTACTACTGGTCAGTGGACTGAAGGAAAAAACGATTGATGGGATCGAAGGTCTCGTGGGTACGGTACACCCAGACTTGTCGTTGATCAACACGCCCCGCTCAAAGTGGTGTGACTTGGATGACGCCTTGCACGCGGGCTAAAGTTAGCCACGAGTTCAACCTGTCATTGGCTCATGTGTCACTGATCAGCTGCTCAAGGTGTGATACGTGTTCATGTCTTGGCGGGTCTAGCGGAGATCACTCCCAATCACTCCACTCGATTAGATGTCTGTGACGTGCACCCATTGAACCTAGTTGACCATGCTTTTGCAGCGAGGGAGAGGAGGGGAAAGGGGGGAAGAAATCAAAGTATGAAAAGCAATGTTTCCTTTCTCGCTTGGCTAGTGATGCCATCGCCAAGGGTGCAGAGGTGGCTTGAGTGGCGTGCGCGTGCTCAGTACGCGTCACAGGCAGCGCGTGCTTAGACATGGCGCGCCGCCACCGGCCAATATAAGTGAGTCCGACGGCCACCAATGCCATCACTCGACGTCCGATCCACCACCGAGGTGTACTTCACTCTGTGCCACAGGCCAAGTGATTTCTCCTCTCTTCCACCACTACTCAACCCTTTACTCACTTATCACACTCCGTAGGTCTGTGAAAGTCGCAGTTCGATTCTCTCTTGTGGTGGTCTCTTCTCTTCACTTGCTAACCACTTTCGACGTAGCTCGGTTCTTACTCAACCAGCTTATACGCTTCCAACTCTTTCGGTTGATAATCGACGATTTCTATCAAACGACACAATCGATATGGACAAATTGACAGGTACCGATTTACTGCGTGAGCCCAATGTCAACAAGGTAAGCGATTGAAACCATTGAAATTATGGCTTAATAACACTGATGTTGAAAGGATTTGGCCTTTACTCCACGTGAACGTGAGACTTACAAGCTGAAAGGTCTCCTGCCACCTGTGGTTCGCTCTCAAGAACTTCAAGTGCAGATTGTAATGGAGAACTTGCGTGCAATCAAGGAGGATCTATCTAAGTATATGTTTCTTCGCGATTTGCAAGACCACAACAAACGCTTGTTCTACCGTGTGCTTCAGCTGCACACCAAGGAGTTGATGCCTATTGTTTACACTCCAATTGTGGGTCTTGCTTGTCAGAAGTACAGTCTCATCTTTAAGCGTCCCCGTGGAATTTTTATCACTATCAACGATGCTGGACGTATTTTTGAAATTCTGAACAATGTGGCAGAACCAGACATCAAGGTAAGTTGTAGCAAAAAAATAAGCAATTAAATGATGATGTTTTTATATCAGGCAATTGTGGTTACTGATGGAGAGCGTATCCTTGGATTGGGTGATTTGGGTGCCAATGGCATGGGAATTCCAGTGGGTAAGATGGCTCTTTACTCAGCTATCGGCGGCATCCCACCAGAACTTACTCTTCCGGTTACCATCGACGTGGGAACTAACAATCAACAGTTGCTCGATGATCCCTATTACATTGGTTTGCGTCAGAAGCGCGCTACTGGTCCTCAGTATGACCAGCTTATCGATGAGTTCATGGAAGCTTGCGTTAAGAAGTGGGGTCGATCCTGTTTGATTCAGTTTGAAGATTTTGGCAACAAGAATGCGTTCCGATTGTTGGATAAGTACAAGAAAAATTATTGCACTTTCAACGATGACATCCAAGGAACTGCTTCGGTTGCTGTTGCTGGTCTTCTTGCTAGCCTTCGTATTACTGGCACTAAGATTAGCCAACACAAATTTTTGTTTCTTGGTGCTGGTGAAGTGAGTTATTTAAAACTTTTGTTATACCGATGTGACTAACCAACTTTAAATTACAGGCTGCTCTTGGTATTGGTGAGTTGATTGTGATGGCTATGCAACAAGAGGGCCTTCAGGAAAAAGATGCTCGTGATCGCATTTGGTTGGTTGACTCAGCTGGCCTCTATACTTCTACTCGAGATCCTCCTCGTCGCGATCCACACAAGGATCATTTTCTCAAAAATTCCAAGCACGCCAAAGACTTGCTCGAAATTGTCAATATTGTCCAGCCAACTTGTTTAATTGGTAGATTCATTATCGATAGATGTTCATTTACATAACTAACTATTTTAAACTGTAGGTGTCGCTGCAGTGGCTGGTGCCTTCACAACCCAAGTTTTGAAGCGTATGGGAGAGCTCAACAAGCGTCCGATCATATTTGCTCTCTCCAACCCAACCTCGAAGGCTGAATGCACTGCTGAGCAGGCCTACACCAACACCGAAGGTCGTTGTGTATTTGCCAGTGGCTCACCGTTTGATCCAGTCAAACTGAATGGAACAACTTTTGTGCCGGGCCAAGGCAACAATGCGTACATCTTCCCAGGCGTGGCACTGGCTGTCATGGCATGTCAAGTTCACGAGATTACAGACGAAGCCTTCCTGGTGGCAGCACACTCACTCGCCGATCAGGTTAGCAAGACCGACCTAGAAGCTGGCAGTGTCTATCCCCCACTGGAAACCATCACCGAAGTCTCGTTGCGTATTGCTGCCCGAGTTGCTGAATGGTTCTACGCCGAAGGCTATGCTCAGTACAGACCCGAGCCTAAAGACAAGTATTTGTTCCTTCAGAGCCGTCTCTACGACGCTTCCTACGATGGCTCCAATTTTTCCAAACGCTTGGAAGCTACCCACGAGGCTTGGTATGGACGCAATGGAAAGACAAATTGAGCCACTTTAGCTCACACCTATGGCAACATGGTTGCTTGCTTGCGCCACTGTGCGCTACCTGGATTCCTATCAGTTTTATCTATTTCTTCACAGAACACACTGTGTTAGACTATTGGCATATGATTGATTTACTATATTACTATATTACTATTTTATATTATATTATATTGTATTGTATTTAATAAAATGATTTATTAACTTATGGTTTGCCTCTGGAAACGTATACAGAAAAATTTTATTTCATTTAAACTGATTGGTTCAAAGGTTTGTTTGAGTTTTTAAAAAAGTTAAAATAAATAAAGTATACAATGGAAAATTATTTTTAAACAAAACTTTAATTGAATTTCATCATTTTAAACCATCAAATGTATTACTTAGAACTTAGTATTATGCATAAGTTGACTTTTTAATCAGCTAGTACAAATAAAGTCTACTGTGTTTAACAATAATATGTACAAATCAACTAATTAGAATAAGTAGATTTGCGATAAACACGCGATTTACTTTAATCAATTGAAATCTAAGGTAAAAGTTATGTATAAAACATTGATTACTGTTGCCAACCACATTTTTAAATTAACATTAAATAATCAATAAAAATAGATTTTTCCAAACCAAAAAAACGTAAAAACCAAATTTAACTTTTGCGTATAAAATGAAAATATATTATAGAAACTTTTTGTGAACAAGCATTTTTTAATATTTAAAATATTTTAACAAATCTATCGCATATTCTAGTTTTTCATCTGATTCATAATAGTGTTGATAAAAACTAAAGAACAGTAGTGCTCTCTAGTGGTACAATTTCAAATTTCATGACACAAAAAAGCAATTACCACTGAAAGTGAAAGCTGCCAAAGATGAGACGCGTTTGTCTTTTGCTTTTTAAGCATAAAGTTATAATTAGACAATTTTAATTAATGATCATAAAGACAACTGTTTCAATGTGTGAATAGAGAAACCAAAATGGAAAGCAAGGAAGAATGTGGAGGTGAGGAACGAACTAAACAACAATCGACTTGCTTTGACTTTCTCTCTCTCTCTCTCTCTCTCTCTCTCTCTCTCTCTCTTTCCCTTTCTCACTCACTCTCTCCGCCACAGTGGTAATGAGCCATCACCTCGATGAGGTGCCAAAATTATTTCCATTCAAAAACATCTTGATGCACCCGTGTTTTACCATTGCCAACACATTTTGGAACCCATTTTACCAGTTTTCCAGCCAAAACTTAATATTTCAAGCATTAGCAAACTTTTTTCCCTGTCAATATTCATTGTCCTAATGTCTTAAGACAGTAGAAATGTATCCTCTAACAATTATGAATTTAGTTTATTGTTGCAATCCAACTTAAGATTTATGGTTATTAAAAAATGTCTTGGAAAGTTTTTAAAGTTAACATTTAATGACAGTAGAGCAATTTATCTTCTTTGATGTTTTGAAATTGGCAAGGGTAGTTAACCTTACATCACTGTCACTTTTGCAAATGCTACTACTTTTCCATATAATAAAAGAACTCAAATTTTATAACTAAATATTTTTATTAATAATTCAAATTAGTCAATAAAAATTCTAAAATGGTCATTTTAAATATTGAAATTAATGTATTATTTTTATTTCAAATTGTATAAAATAGTAAAACTAATATGTTGATATTTGAGATGTTTTTTGTCATAACAATTCCGGGTTGTCAGTTTTAGTTTTGTCCGCCACACCAAAGGTGCTTACTTCACCACAAATTGTGTCTGCAGTCTGTCGACTCGTGGTATGTTCTGTCACAGCCAAAATTGATGGCATCAAAGAGTTGTGGAGTATAGAAATAGTTTGAATTACTCGCACAGAATAAGTGAGAAAGAGAGGAGAGAGAGAGAGAGAGAGAAAGCATTGCTGCAAGCAACTTGATCACTTTAACAATGTGAAAAGGTTGAAGAAGCCAAAGGCACTACGAAGACGAGAAGTAACTCGCGCCAGATCAATTGTCTAGTTCCTGTTTTTTTTGCTTTTTACACATTTTGCACTTTAATTTAAGTGACTTACTTTGTTTTATTTACTACTTTGGTTACAAACACCTCTCCACAACACCATGCCAACACAATGAGTTTCTTTTGTTGGTTATTCCACCAAACGCTGGTTCATTAGCTCAAAAATGTTGTTTTGGTTTAGCGTAAACCAATTTAGCTTAGCTACAATTTGGCAAGCATCTTTGCAGAAACCAAGTATACATCCCAAATATATTATACAAATGATGATGAATAAAAATAACATTTAATCCGTTGTTTCATTTCATGGTTTCCTCGTAAATAACAACCGGAAAATAAACTAAGTTTATTATTACGCCTTTCTATTAGTTCTTGGTGGCTATGTTGGTGGGCAAGTATCACCTTGGTGAAAAGACTCGCCTCGCAAGATGAGTAAACACACATACAAGCGATGGCTTGATAAACAAGTGATCCCTGAAAACTCATTTACGTATATATGCCATTTGCAGTCTAGTCTCCCTTTTTCTCACTTTTTTTTATTATTTTAGGTGGGTGCCGATTTGCGCAATTCAGTCAAATGCACAGGTAGGTTGAAAGCTACTTGTACCGATTGGCGCCCCTTTCAAACACACTCTCGGTACTGGCGTAATGACTTTGAACGTATGGTCGATAAGGTTAACGAGAGGTTTCACTGCGGGTGCGTATCGCATGGGCAGCGGTGGCAAAACGGGATCCACTTGAGTTCTCGTTGCCTGTTGTCCTGAGCAACGCATCGATTATATAAAATGTTGGACAATGCGTACAAGACACCATCTCCACCGATTGTGGTAAGGTTTTTTCTCTCAAGTAGTTTATGTTCACCACCTCGGTACGTGTCTTTACAAGAGTGGGATGTGCACAGACTTGTCTGTCCGATAAGGGCCAAACAGCCAACTTGTGATCATCTCATAAAAATGTGTAGATCCTTGTGTATTGGGAAGTTAGTCCAATCCGCGTCACTTTGGCCAATAAATGCACTAGGAATGAGGCACCGGGTTAGGTGATATGACAGGATCAATGCCAGTGTCACACGCACTGATCATCATAGCTGACAGTGGAAAAGGGGGAAAATAAGCTTGCAGTGTGCAGTAGTGGCAATCGTGTCTTTACCGTCTCCCACACTCTGTCTAATGGCGTAACAAGGCATAACGTAATCAAAGTTACACTGTGGCATCTGTGCCTCTCTCGACGCAATACTTTCTCTCCCGTGTTCGCATCCAACCACTTTCACCCTTACTCACGCACCATCACTTGCCGCATCCAAATGGCCTACATTCAACAATTTGCACATTTGATGTACAAGTGACCTTGACGTAGATCAACCCTCTTGGGTCACTTTAATTATCTATTTGCTTATCACACTTAGAGATGTTTACAGAACTAAAGCCCAAACTTAACCAAATAAACGCTAGACATAACAACTTATGTTTTATCTTTATCAAACTTTGGAAAATTTGAATGATTGCAAGCACACAAGTGAGCATGCAATAGTTACCATAAGACTGATTCTAACCGAAAAAGAACAAATTGATGTAAAGCATCAAGTGGTAAGAGGCAGAGTGACGCCAGCAAGGATTAGGCAACGCGATTGATGCCTCGGTAGTTTCGTCGACAAGTGTGGCGTAGCTCTAGCCAGTGCAGTATTTTTTGTTGTTGGCAGCCAAGAATGCCAAGCTCGACACAATGCTAGCTTCGATGCCGACTAGTGTTTTGCGGTGTGCCTGGTGCTTGGTGGTGGTGTTTTGCTTGTGGGCTAGGTAGTGGGCTGCGCGTGCAACACTGTTGTGGCAAAACCAGTACCACCGTTGTCCCATTGCCCACCAAGCCACTTCGGAGGTGACTCCTCACACAATTCGCTTGGCGCGCACTGTCACTTGCGCCAACATTCAGGTCAGTTCGAGCTTCTCTCCACCAGATTGGTCCGATTACACCGTCAACCAGTCACTCCCTAAATGCTTGGACCAAAGTGCTCAAGCACACCTGTCGCATTTCTCCATACCGTACCTCGCAAAGCAATCTGTGGCAGAACAGGTAAGTCGCCCGCACTAATTATAATTACTATTATTATTAATATAATTATGGTACATTGGTGCCACTGTTTAGATAAGAATACTAGTAAGTGCATTGATGCTCGCTATTCAACATCTTGCGATAAACAGATTTTTTTATCACTTCTGGATTCTTATATAGCTACAATAGGTACATTAGGTTATTATGACGTAATCTATTCAAACAATAAGCATTAAGTGGCTAGGTATGATAAAACCTAGGCGGCGTATGTTGCTATCGCAGCCGACCGCTAGGTGGACAGCAAAGCGTACCGTCAGGAGAGGTCGGGACAAATGCATCAACATCACGGACGAGTTGGTTGCCAGATTAGATGTGAGATTGCACTACCGGTTACGGCCGACCGCGCTGCTTATCTTAACTCACCGCGCTGCTTAGACAAGGAAAATCGTGTATATTGGTGATATTTGCCTGGGGAGAAATAAAAAGTGGTTGATTTGCCAAATGTGATGCTGGCACACGGTGAGTTGGTGTTGCAACCAGGATTGCGTGTGCTGTCGAAAGTCACATTCAGCACTTGCTTGCAAGACGCGATTTGACACGCTGACACTGACAAACTAAATGTGAATTATATAAACTACTATTGCAACCTTTTGTAATCTGTAACGAAATAAAACTGATGAGTGGAAATGTTTGTTAGATAGTCATGGTTATTTCACGAACACTGTACTCACTTACATGCAAGTTTATCTAGGAATCCCACAGTATCTAGGGGCACTTGTCGATGGTAACGATGGGGGCTCAATAGCAATCACACTCGCCATCGCGAGTCTAATCGACATGCAAAAATAGTGGAGAGTTAACTAATGAGTTGGACTATCGGTTTGTATATGAGCCAACAACCAATCCAGAGAAAAAGGCCAGTATCAGCAAAGCACTAACTGGCGGGCAGTGAGACAGTGAGATTTAAGCCAATCTAATTAGCAGAGAGGCACTAGTAGTGGTGATAAGGCGCCTAGGGCACTCCAGCAAAGTGCTGCGGGCGAGTATAACTCGAGTCCATCGCGCCAGATTTTCTCTTACCACTTGGCTGGACTTGTTGGTTAGTGCAAACCTTTTCTTGACGGGGTGCAAGAGTGAGGCAACAAAGGAGAGTGTGTGTGTGTGTGTAAGTGGAGATAACCAAGACACGCCAGCTACCGTGCACGATAGTGCCTCCGGCCAAACTCAGCCAAACCAAGGAATTGAGTGGTGTCAGTTGAGTAAGTCGTCTCGGTAGAGTGGCACCAGCCGAGACAAAGAGACACTTGAAGCCGCACGGCAATGCACACACTGATTTTTGGTAGGTCTTGCTGTCTTGACAAACTTCTTATTCATTTGTTTTAGTTTAATTTATTTAACGCAAAATTTGACAA
This sequence comes from Papilio phestus, assembly GCA_018231625.1. NCBI lineage: Eukaryota > Metazoa > Arthropoda > Insecta > Lepidoptera > Papilionidae > Papilio > Papilio phestus. The sequence continues at coordinate 33,361 of DVQH01000106.1, forward strand.
GTTTACATAGTTTATTTTTTTGTCTTTCAAACTAGGCACTAGATCAAGCACGATGCCACCACCTCCGCCGAAGAAACAATTTTGTCAAAATTTGTTTGGACTCACTTCATCGCACAGCATCTCTGCCATTGTCGATCGGCTAACTGCCCAAACCAGGTAAGTGGAGGCTATCTGTTGTGTGTATTTTTTGGTTTCACACTGATCGCTTCCTCTTTTAGTGTTGAAATCAAACAAGAACAAAATTACTGCAGTTCTCCAGAGCTAGTAATTGACAGTGCTCACAATTCTCCTGAACACATTGACGTTGGACAAGAGGACGAGAGTGAAAGTTTGATGAGAAATAAATCCGATTCCAAGTCAACGCCAATTGATCTATCAGCAAAGTCTCTCATTCCGAGTTCACCGGAGAGTGAATTGGCCAAAAATGGTCAAACGACGTTATCTTTAGAGCGTCTCATCTCGGGACCCTTTTTGGAAGATGTGCGTCGCCAGGAGCATTTGGTTGATGCATTCTTGTACTCATCTCACAACAACTCGCCTCAAACGACAAGTAGTTTTATTCCGGTGCACCGTTTTGTGATTTGTGCATATTCGAGCTATTGCTGTCAGTTTTTCAAATCCTACCCCCGTCAAAGTCAACTGGTTGACCAGTTGCGTACATTCCTAAGTGATGGACAGCAGTGCGAGAAAGCGTTACAGCAACTGGCGCACTCAGCGCTTGGTTGCAACTCAATTCCCGTGATCATACTCTCGGTACCTCACTCTGATCTCCAGGACCTTGTGTCACTTATGTATAATGGCACCGTACAAATCGACAAACAGCGCATTGATAGTATTAAAACCAGTGCGCAGTTTCTTAAAGTAATGATTTTTATTAAATTTATAAGTTAATTTAATTTTTATAATAATCTATTTTTTTACTTTTTTTAAAGATAAACAAAATTATGATTGAGGAGACTCAACAACTATTGTGGCAAGAATTGAAACGCTCAGCAAACTGTGATACGAGTTTAGAGAACAAATATCAAGAATGCAATTTCTCTTGTCAATGTTGTTATAATAGAAAAAGTAATGCTGCAAACAAAATCAAAACAGAAAAAACAACTTCAAATGAATCTTCAGGCGAATCATCGAATCAAGAAACACCAATAGATATCAACGCTGCAAAGCAAAACTACTCGAACAAATTGGCTAAATTGTTGTTTCATCTTAACACAAACACCAACCTTCCCAACGAGGCAACCAATCCAATAAGTCCCCAGCCAAGTTTGCAATCGAGTCTCAATTCATTGTCACCAGCCTACACTTTAACTGACCCATTGGCATCACATTACTTACGAACAGGTTTAGCCTCAAACCACCCAATCAGCATAGCACGTTCGTTCTCAATGAACGAGATCAATGGACACGATCCGTGGCCGTATCACTTGACTTCTGCTTTGGGTCCACTTTCCAGTCAACCCAGTTTGGTTAATTTGGACAACAAGGACAAATCCAAGGAACCCACTGCTTCTCTGTCTATCTATTCACTTCAGTCCAGAATGTTTCAACAGCAGCAGCCGGATCAAGAGCTGACCAATGGTCAGTTGTCGCCAGCCGCTGCTAAGTATAGCCCTACTGAACTCAATTCAACCCTCTCTAACTGCTATTTTAACAAGTCGTCGGATGTATTGAATCCAACCACACTCGCCGAGTTTCCCGCTTTTCAGCGACAACTATCGGCGCCAGCCAACTTGAACTACACCCAATCTCTGGATCCTTCGCTATTGTGGCTTGACTCGGAACACTCAAAAAGTGGCTCAACCGACAGTGGAGGATCGCTTTCATTGGTGCCAAACGGTAACGCAGAATCTCGTGGATTTGACTTTGAATCCGAGAAATGTAGATTATTGCAGCAACAGTTTGAGTTGCAGGAATGTTTTGATCAAAACGGATTTCGAGGAGAGGGTAGCTTTCGCAAACGAACTCAAAACACGTTTCATGCAGCCAAATATCGCGATCGGAGGAGACAGCGTATTGAACAACTCTACCACGACAAAGACCGTCTTGAGAAGCATCAACATAGCTATCTGAAGAAAATCCGATCACTCAATGCTACCATCAACGAAATGATTCGAGCACGTGCGTTGATCAAGAATCAACACGGAAAGTGCTATTATGAGTGTCCTGTGTGTCACAAAACGATGCAAAACATTGAGACCACACGGACCCATCTGGCACATGATCACGGTCGGCTTGATCCGCCATCGTCGGAAGACTTGGTTCTTGCTAAACTAGCTCAATTTGACAAACTCAACAACAACACAACACAATCAACTTGACTCATTTTTGACTACTAGATAACAATCTTAGCGCACAACGAATCATTCAAATAAAATCATGATTTTATGTTGTCGATACAACCAATCTAATTTGATTTTTTTGTATCTACAAATTTAATATTGTATTATATAGTCGTATAATAAAAATGCATTTAAATATCTTTTTTTGTTAAATAAATACATTTTGTTTTAAAATTTATACAGTTATATTGTATAAATTGTTTTAAATCATTATTTTTAATTTTTATATGTTAATCTACTTTAATAATAATTATTTGGAATTGTAATTAACAAAAATTTTTGATAATAAAATAAATTAGAATGTTCTAGAAAATTTAAAACAATGCAACAATGAGTAATTTTTATGCTGATAAACAAAACATAAGACTTAACCGGATGAGTTGTTGACTTTCGATTGGTTAGACTGGCAAATAAACCCGTGTCAGTGTCAACCAGTGTGGTCAAAAGGATGAGCATTCAAATGTTTGATTCCAGATATATATTTTTTATTCTATTCACACATTATTAATAATGGCAGAATAAATCCAGTTTAATTTTTTGCAATTTAATTTCTTATTGCATAAACAAAATTGAAATTATTAAAAATAAATAACTTGAAATGTTTTAGAAAATGCAAAAATAATGAATAATTTTTTAATGTTTATAAATATGATATTAGACTTGACAAGATGAGCTGTTGACTGTCCGTTGGTTAAACTGGCAAATTAACGTGTGTCAGTGTCAACTAGTGAGATCAACGCGATGTGTTCAAAATGATTGATTCTTAATATAATATATATTAATAGTTTTATTAGTAATATGAACATTATTCTAAACGATATAATTAGGCATTTTTAAAATTTGTTTTATTTTAAAATTTACCATTTTATTGGATTATTAATAAATAATAAAATAATAATTTGAAATGTTTATAGAAATGCAAAAAATCAATGAGTAATTTTAGTAAAAATAAGCATGGTGTAAGATTTGACCAGATGAGATGTTAACTACTGATTGGTTAAACCGATAGACTAACGCGTGTCAGTGTCAAATAGTGTGATCAACACAATGTGTTCAAAATAATTTATCCTCAATATTATATATTAATTGTTTCATTAGTAATAAGAACATTATTCTGAACGGTAAAATCAGTCATTTTTTAAAATCAAGCAATTTCTCATTTTAAAATTTACATTATTTTATTGCATTACCAAATAAAATAATTTGAAATGTTCATAAGTTCATAATGTTCAATGAGTCATTTTAGTGCTGATAAGCATGATGTAAAATTTGACCAGATGAGCTGTTGACTACTGATTGGTTAAACTAGCAGATAAACGCGTGTCAGTGTCAACCGGTGTGGTCAAGGCGAGATGTATAAAAGCTCAAGCCAAAGGTTGTGCTCAGTTTCTTTGGCAGCCAGCACGGGTGTTAGTGTGGTCGACCACTGAACGTCCCTGTCCAGCGTCATCCTCGAGCAGTCTTGTCAAGAATGACCACTGATTTTGGTGCCACTTTGATGACTCCCTTCTGGTCGCAAGTTCCGATTGCAGTGTGGAGCGAGACCCGTGCAAGTGCATTGCCTGCAAACACCACTCGACTGGCACTCTACTTGGTCACCATTGTATTCGGTGGACTGGTGCATGACTACCGACTTGACTCCGGACTGTTGCATGTGTTCAAGTATCGCAACCCAAACACGGTGCACATTGCTTTTGTCAAGAAAGGATGGCCATACATCACATTTTGCGTACACACTTGGCTCACCGTCATTTCATGCCTACTACTGATTCACCAACAACAATCGCTCATCAAAATCTGGGACTACCTCAAACGAAAGTATCTTAGATTCACCTTGTTCATTCTAATATGGTTCTTCACTCAAGAAGCCTTTGATTTTTATCTATTGACCACAAGTTATTGTGATTCAAATGGTAAAGTACTTTTTCCTATATATTAATGAATAATATGGTCGTGGTTTTCTATGTTCTAAGATTTGTCATTTTTTTGGTTTTCTGCCACCCACGTTTTTGTACTGTGAGAGTTGCGCTACCTTCACTGTGCTTAATCTATTCAAATCCCACTTTCGTTGTTGTAATTCGAATTCGTTACCGATTCAAATTTAACATTCTGTATCGCGGTCCGTTTTTTTGCTTGAGCTGCTGTAGCTCGTCCTCTTCGAGCTTGGCAATCTCCATTGTAGAGACAATCGGGGTGAGTTGAAAAAAGTCACTATGCCACCATGTAAACGGGAAGGGTTCACTTTTATTGAGAGTTATTAGGTGTCGTCGTAAGTACAACTGAAAAACCAAGTCATGCTTGGTGTCGGCTATATACAAAAAGGGGTGAGAACCTATTTCGACGTGAACGGCAAGGTCGATATAGGTAGCCCCTTGCAGATTCGAATTTAATTCCGATTCAATTCATAAATCTTAGTGCATAAATCTTCAATTTTTTGTCAAATTGATTTGGAATTCAAACTTTCAATTCTCGCTCAATTTAATTCGAATTTTTTGCATAATTTTTTGAATTATGAAATTTGACCTCGGCGGAAATAATTAATATGTCTGTCTTATTTTAAAAAATATTTTTTTAGAAAATATTGACGAGTTTGGCTGTGTGGAAGACGGTTTTAAATGGCATGCTGGTTTCGACATAAGTGGCCATGTATTTGTACTCGTTCTCTCCAATTTGGTTTTGCTCGAGGAAAGTCGGTTGATTCATCGATGGCTCATTGAACTTATTACCGATCATTGTGAATCATCGAACAAGCTGGACAGTCCAGAGGTGGCACGACGGGAAATCAAGTACAACTCGCCTAAAAATGAGCCACCACTGCTCTTCGATGACCTTCATTTCACAAACTCGCCTAATTTGAAGACTAAGAAACTCAAACCATCTTTGACATTAGTATCACCGGCTTCAAAACTCGACTGGTCAATCGATGAGTATGAATTGGATTCATCAATGGACATCAGAAATGTGAGTGATGAGTTATGTCCTGTGGGTCTATCCCTATTGCGGTATGTTTTGCTGCGTTTAGTCCCGGGTGTGAGACTTGCAGCAAGTTCAGTGGAATTTTTGTGGCACATGTTTCAGTGGTTAAAACAACAGTGCTACAATTGGATCTTATTGCAAGACAATAGTTGCAAGCGAGCAACACTCAGTGCTACCTCACTGCATCCTCTAGTCCTATTCACCTGGCTGGCAATCCGTGCTGTCTCTCTAGTGTACGACCTCATGTTACTGCAGACCATTTTTTTCTATCACACCACTACCGAGAAAGTGATTTCATTTTGTTGGACTTTGCTCTGTTGTCGCATGATCTACAAAAGTGCTCCATCGGAGCCTTCTACCGACTCAGGCCATATGCCCTCACTCACCTTTCCCCGTTATCACCATCATTCTTCCTAGTTAATTTATTCCTTGTTTTATTATTTATTATATTTTATTAATGTGTTTTTAATTGTTTTTATTTTTTATATTAAAAGTTGTAATTGTTTATTTATTTTATTTAATTATAAGAAATATTAAAAAGAACTTAATATTGTTTCAATTGCAAATTTGTGATTTTATTCAAAAAATGAATGGTTGAACTCGTATTACATGTTTGAAACATTGATCTGTTTTGTTTTGTAAACTGAAACTGAGATAGAACAAAAAAACTGAAATGTAATCAAGTGGTAAGGTGAGGTGCGAAACTCATTGCTGCTAAAACTGTATCTATTGATTGTGATATTTGAGAGAATAATGATGATTTTTTTGGTCAACATGGTCAACGCTGACAAACTCTGAGTTGAGTCTTGGTCGAGGTGAAATGGTGGTGAAAGTCACCGCTGTAGGCCCACTCAGGCCTCATGGCTCTCCGGCTGGCCCGCCGAGTGGTCAGCCAGCACGAAAAACGCAGCGTGGCCTGCGTGGTTGCTTGGCACTGCCTGCGAGGGCTGTGGCATTTGGTGCTCGAATTGGTCCGAATAGTAGTACTGCTGGTGCTGCATTGGTTGCTCATCAACTGAAACTGATCCCTCAGGTTCCTCCTGTCGAGCCGAATCACTGACCAAAAGGTGAGCCAGTGGGTTTGTTTGAACATTTTGGTTGTAGTCGCGCCACTGTCGCAGTCTTCCGGCATTGTAGAAGTTAGCCTGTGGCTCATCCTCTGCTTCGTCGATTCGTCGGTGGAAAGCAAAACGTGACACCATGGGACTTGACTCAGCGGAAGCCATCATTGTGGGTCGGGCGCGAAGCATGATGCGTACAATGCCACTGGCACTTGGGCTCTCATGTTCAGCCTGGCTCTCGGAGTAGGATGATGGATCGGGCGTGGGTACGGTTTGCACAATGGTTCGGTGTTCTACTTGTTCCTGTTGCTGGGCTTGTGGGTGATGCATGTAGATCAGAGCAACATTGCCGGAACTTGCTGGTGATCGGTCAATGCGCGACTGCAGCAAACTCATCATTGGGTTCGGTTTGGGCACACTCACCACACGTCGAGGCATGCGCACCACTGGAACATAGACTGGCACTGGCACCTCAACAACTTGCGGCCGTGCAACCGAGCTGCTTGCTTGGGGACTGTAGTGATAGTAAACGGGTGAGGAAGGCGCCGATAGAGGGCTGTAGTAAGCCATGTTGGGTTGGCTAGCGCTTTGAGAACTGCATCAACAAATTATTAGAATCAACAAGTATATTATTATTAAATTCAAATAAACCTGGTATCCTCTTGGCGGGGCATGTCTGAAGAACCTGAGGCTCTGGTAATGAAAAGAATAAGACGCTGCGGTTGTGACTCAGCAACTGGAGACTCTAGACGACGATAGTTGGGTTGACGCGACACAGCAGACAAGAGGGATGCCAAGGGGGAAAGTGGCCCTTGAGGGTAAAACCTGTTGGCCGAGGGTCTACCGTACATCATAGCGGTACTACGCACGGGAATCTGGTTCTCCTCGCTCGCAAAGGGGTAAGTCTCGGGGCGGGGTCGGTTTCCAATCACAATTGGCAAGGTAATCGTATCGGGTCCGTTGTCATCCTCAGAATCATCAAGGTTGGGCTCATCGTCCACTGCCGAGTCCATTTTACTATCACTTTCTTTCTCGTCTTTTAAGTTGTAGACCACTAAAATTAAATATTTTTTAGCATAGGCATAATTATTTTAGCACAAAAAAGCCACCGTAGTTCCATTTGATTTTCTTGCAACTAACAACTAGTTTAATCTAAACTAATTACTCTATATCTAAAGTAAATATTCTAAATTTATTTTATTTTACTTATTTTAAATCTAATCTATATATATTTTATTATCATGCAATATTAACTACATCTAATTATTAAATTTTTTTAACTACTTAAACCCCATTAAAAGACAAAACGCTTTCAATAATTTTAATTAAATCCTGTTTGTGACATATTGAAATGAATATTTTGCGTATTTGTTCTGTGGGCACCAAATGGGAACATTAAGGGCTTTTGAGTGATAAATTTAGCGTGAATTTTCGTTACTTTGTGAGCGCAAAGTTGAGAACAATTTAGACATCATTGACAAAGCGTACAAGCGCAGCAATTGGTTTGCGGGGTCATTGCTTGACGGCTTAGATGGCTGTTCCAGGGAGTTGGAGGTCTGCAGGTAGTACTTGATGTTGGGCACTGACTGAACCTCGTTGGACGAATCTGGCTCTGCAATTGGCTTGCGACGATCCTTGTTTTGCTCAGCCGACTCAACCTCTCCAACCGAGCCAGTAAGCATCGGTGACTCCATCACCTTGCTTGCTCGCACAAACAGTGAGTAGGTGTTCTCGAAGGGTCGGCTAAACTTCTTCAAGCGGTTGTTCCACTTGTTCTCCAAGTTTTCAATCGACTCACCCTCTTCGGGCTTTTTCTTCTCCTCCACACCTGACTCCTGTGAATCCATGGATGGTCCGTCCATCTGTGCGCGCAGAGAGGTAATACCCATCAGGCGTTGAATGAAGAGATTTGGCGAAATAGGGCCATCTGACTCATCCTTGTCGCCATCCGACTCGTCATCTTTGACCGAGTCCACTACCACGTCGTCCATGGCGATGGCCGAAGCCGCAATGTCTTTGCCATTCTCATTAGAACTGGTAGACTCCTGACCACCGAGGGCCGATGTGGGAACAGTTTCGGTGGTGGTGGTTGGTCCAGCGCTAACCATCTTAGTAGCATTCACCTCAGCAATCACACTTGGCGCCGGCAGACGAGACTCGGTGTCCTCCAGTGGAAACGCAATGCCATACTCGTGCTTCTATTCATCCAACACATCAAATCGTGTTGACAATTAATCACCAGCAATCACTGTTCTATTTCTATAAAATCTATCTACTCTACTCTAGCACTTAACTAAGCACGTATAGTAATGTGATTTATGTTTTATGATTTAATTATTCTCCGCTAACAAGTACTCAGTACAAAGCAGTTAATTTGCAATATTGCGTTTGACAAATTTTAGAAAGTAATTAGACCACTATGAACTATGCCAAATAATTATTAACCTAATAGTTTTCCCCCACCACAAGGTTGACCATAAATATATCTATCAAGTTCGATATACGATAATTACTGCTTTGGTCGATTAGTTCGGGTAGTGAGACCGCTTATTTATAATTAAACTTTCAATCTTTGTCTGTCACCTCGATATGTACACAATGCCATTGTGGGAAGTCACTTACCGTTTCGTCTTTATTCAAAGCTTGCGAAAAGCCATAGCCAATCAGCGCCACTGTTGATTGGATGATCAATAGATGTCATTGGTAATTATTCTTGGTGGATGATTCCTATTAAAATAGTACTTACACAATGTAGCGAAAGCCAATACGTAAGCCAGGGTCTTCATTGTAGTCCAAGTAGTGTACGACTCGCTTGCCCTACAAACAGATTAAATTTTTTATATACAACAATGTTGAATAACAATTTTAAAAATAGTATTATAAATGTTGTATTTATTAATTTTAAAATTCACAAATCTTACTCCGATTTGGGCCACAGCATTGAAAAGAATGGTTTGGCGGGTGGTGAACTAGATCGTTCATTGTCGCTATCAAGCAAAAATCGCAACTGTCCAGCAATTGAAGGTTCATAGTCGTCCTCGTCGTCAATCAGTTCATCCAAAGTTCCTTGACCCAATTCGAGGTCAAGTTTGGAACGAGCCTTCAAGTCACTTGGCTCAGCAAAGATATGCTCAAACTGAATGTTGATCAATCCCATAGTGAATGTTGGGTTTGAATCGTCTCAGAATTGTTGGCACTGCACAGGGCAACAGTAGAAACTGTTGCCCACGGTCCTCAAGCCGGGCTTTTTATACCCCACAAGTGTGTCCACACCGAGTCGGCCCAGAGAAGACCGTGTCTGGTGCTACTGTGGGCAGTGATTGTAAGGACCCGCCTTACAGCTACCACTGGGCACTGGTGACACTGAGTCGACTCACTAGTCCCGCCAATTCGGCTCTTCCAAACTCCCACTCTAACTGCAATTCTGATATTGAACTAAGGCCATAGCAAAAGTCATTTCTAGACCCAGCAACAATACAATACCCAAACCGAGATTGGGAAACTTTTGATAGTAAAAATTAAAAATTAAAATTAATGGCCTTGCTCTTGAAACTTGCTGGCAGACTGCAAAACTTAAAATACCACTGCACAATTTTATGATACATAGCTATTGTCAACAGCTCGCCTTGTTGGAGCACACCAAAGTTATGTGCCAGTGAAAAGACAGACGTAAACCATAATAAACAATGCTAAACTTTTTTGAAAAAAAACTAAAACAATAATGTCTTGCCAGTACAACCAACTAGTTCACAAGAATCATGAAATTGTGTATGGGGGGTAATTAAATTCTAAAATGGGTGGGCGAGATCATTTTCAAGTTTTTTCAAGAGGAACAATTACCACTTAGTCGTCATGGGCTCACTCTTCACTCTTTTTTATTACTCCTTTACTTCAACTTATAATTTATTTATATATTTTCTTAAATTGTTATTTCTTAGCAATTTTTCTCCTTTACTTTGACATTTTCAATCGTACCATTATATAATAATACTTTTAAATACGAAAATCAAAACTAATAAACACTTTGGGTACAGTGCTAGTTTAAATACTTAATGTACAGTTCACGTAATGTATTGTGACATATTAAAGCTAGACTTGACAAGAGTATAAGTTGCCCGGGTCAATTTTTCTCTCTCTCCCTCTCTTTCTCTCTCTCCCTTACTGTCTGTATTTATGATTTTATCAGTTAAGCCAGTGTTGATTATTTGCTTTCGTCTAGCCCGATTGCGTGAGTGATCGATCTGGTACCGATCATTGCGTTGCTTAGCATGACGATTGAATGTGGTGATTTATTTCATTTTCTCTCTTTCCCTCTCTTTCCCTCTCTCTCTCTCTCTCTCTCTCTCATTCAACTCATTATTATCATAGTGATTTTTTCATTTTCATTTTCCCCTCTCCTCCTACTCCTCCTCTTTCAATCCCTTCCAACTTGCCAAGTATCAAATTCAAATTTTGTTTTTTCTTCTCCTTTGACCCGTCAAATAGCACTTCCTAGTGCGTAGGAACAATTCAATCATCACCATCATCATCATCATCATTACCACCATCAACAACAACAACAAATCATGAAGAAGTGCATTTTGCATAACCTAGCACGAGTGACTTGAAAGAAGAGAGAGAGACGAGTTAAAAACGGAGAATGAATGAGTTGAAAAGAGAAAAGGCGAAAAAATTAACAAGTAGTTTTTTAACAGTTGCGTCGACTCTCTCTCCCTCTCTCCCTGGATCTTTCGTGGCAGAAAATAGATAGTGGCCAATCGTGCCTGACGTGATGTCAATGACTGGCAAGTTAGAGAGACCTATTGATTTCTCTTGATTCACTTTCTTTCCCCCTTCCTTCTCTCTCCCCTTTCTCTTTCTCTCTCTCTCTCTCTCTCTCTCTCTCTCTCAAAAAAACACGTCCAATTGGTCGATCCAATTTGCGCGACATTTGTCGCTCAACAAGCCAAGATTTTTGGAGAGAAATAACCTAATTGACCGCAAAACGTGCACAGTAGTTTTGTAATTAATTAACAAAAAATGCGTCTGCCACCGGTAACAAGAGTTTCTCACAAGACAAGTTTCGAATCTAATTTTTCTTACATTACTTCTTACACTCTAGCATTTTTGGCCATAAACACCTACGCACTTTACTATAGCTATGCAAAACTAGTGTATTGTGTGAGTCTTTGTGTCCATCTAGACACTTGACAAATGCAATTTAGGAATATTGTTCTTCTTGTTATTATATAATAATATTGATTGATATACTTATCTTCATATTAATATTAAAATATGGTATTAATTAATAAAATGTTAAGTATGCTTGAAACTGTTGTGCAAAAAAAGTTTGCAATTGTATATTATACTTTATATATATTGCAGAGAAAATATGTTGTTAATTATATTATGACTAAAATGTATAATGAATCCTAATTTGGTTTTCCTTGTTAAAGTGAAGTTTTTAGCTGAAACAAATAAAGCTGTATGAGTAGTTTTAAGATTCTGTCTTGACTATATTTCAATTTTTTGGCTAAATTTAGAATTTGTTTTTTTCGAATTCTTATAAATTGCTCTAATAATCTTAAAACTTGGCGTCACCTTCATTTTTCTCGGAACGAAAAAAGTTAAGCAAACGCATTTTTGTTGTTGTTTTAACCAGAATAATCCAGTGAGTTTACTAGTTTGATCCTTAAGATGCACTGTCAAAATCACACTTTATTGACATGTGATTTAAAATTTGATTACATCACATTGGAGAATGAAATAGGGGGAAAATATGAAAAAAAGAAAGAGAGAGAGAGAGAGAAGAAAAGAAATTGGTTGCAAAATTCTAAAGTGCATGGCAACCGAATTCTGGGAAAATTTTAGCTCACAATTTTTTTGTCAGTTTAAAATTTGATTTTAACAAGTTTTATATAAAATAAAATAAAGTGCTCAAGTGGCAATTGAAATAGAATAAAAGAAAGTGAGTGCGAAAAAAGGTGAGAGTGTGATGCGTCTGCCTAAGGCTCTCTTTCTTTCTCTTTTTCTCTCTCTCTCTCTCTCTTTCTTTACTCTTGGGTTAACATTTTATATAATAATAATATATTATATTTTTGGCACACACACACACACACACTGTAAGTGCCTGAGAATAATTTTGAGTAGACCCAAAAGTGATATAGATATT
>DVQH01000107.1:0-45656 GCA_018231625.1 Papilio phestus
GGGTGCCATCCTAAAATTGAATTTTTTGCATTTATAAAAAAACTAAAAATGAAACGAAATATAGTATAACTAACCAATAAGGAGTGCCAATAAACGAATCCCGTTTTTGAATCGTGTTTTTGTTTTTGGCAGATACTCCAAAGTCAGCTAAAATTGAATAGTTAATTTGAAAAAATAATACAATCTAGTTAAAATGTACCTATCTTGACTTCGCCATCAAGGGTCAAAAGAACATTTCCTGCTTTCAAGTCGCGATGTATCACTTTTTGTTGATGCAGATAGATAATTCCTTTAAGCATCTCACGACAAATGTATCGGATTTGTGCTTCTGTCAGAGGCTTCTCAAGATCAAGCATAATCGAGTCGAGTGCTCCACCACCACAATATTCAATTAAAAGCTAGAAAAGTCACGTGATGAGTCATATTGATTCTCAAGTAAGTGAAGGGCATTACCCATAGTTTTCCCTCGTAGAAGTAAGCTTCCACCAATTGCACTATATTGGCATGTCGGCACGAGGATAATATGTCGATCTCAACTACGAAATCTTCCAACTCATCCTCTTCTTTAAGCTCGCATATTTTGGCAGCAGCAAATCTTCCATCATGAATGTTTTGAGCCTTTTTGTTGTTAGATAAAATATCATGATATGCATTTTTAAAGAGCCAACCAACTTACTTTATAGACTTTTCCAAAAGCTCCATCTCCGATCTCTTCTACTGTCTTCCAGACATCTTCCGGATTTTCGTTAAACTTTATGTTGTGATACACTTTCTTACGCTTGGTGTCGGAGGACCCATGTGTTCCACCAAACACCTTGCTCTTTATTTTATCAAAAAAACTGGACATCATAAAGTGCTGAGATGCACTGATGACTTAGAGTCGGTAATACAGAGCAGGAATGATCATGTTTGTTTGCTGAGAGGCACTTTAAGTTGGGCAGAGGCGGCAAAAGCACAGCAGTAAGCAATATATGAGGAACTTAAGGTGGCATTCCAATGCTACCACAAATGGTTGGTGCGATTTGGCTCAATCACTGCTGGTCATGAGCAACAGTGACCAAATCAATCGGTGGCACTTGGTTGCAAGCTAGATTCGCACCTGCACCTAGAAACGACTCAGATAGGTTTAAATGTCCAAAAGTGGTGAATAGTTGCAGTCGGACTGGTTGGTTAGGTGCCGACCACACGACCGCCGATTTGCTGTCGACCTGGAGAATTAGTGTTGAGCACGTATCGCGGTGCAGTCTGCCTGGGCAGAGTGACGCGCGCACTACCATTGCTAGTGCCACAAGTTGCTTCGCCGCCACCGACAAATTGACATCACCCTCCAGGCCTGTTTTTTCTCCTTCTTTCTCGCTTCCACAGTGCTAGTTAGGAGTGTACTTTTTCCGGCACTTTTCTCCCCGTAATCACTGTGTACACTGTACAGCATGTGTGCGGTACATTGGTAGACATTGTGAGAACAAATTAAGTAAATTGGACAAAAATTCATATATAACCAAATTTATTGATAAATGTGATTATTTACAATCAAGATTCGATCGGATTCTACTCATATTAGTACGCTAGAACATCAATTAAACATCTCTATTGTATATTCCCGTTCTCCACCTGCTCCTGCATGATTTCAACCTTTATTCAATCTCTGCGAATGTCAATTAGAACGCTTTTACGAGTTCTTTTTTAACCTCATCGTCTGAATGTACGTTAATGTACGAAAAATAATTAATTTGGACAAAAATTCAGTGGAGTAGCGCAGAAAGACATGCCTGTGCTTGAGTCACTACCCAGATGGTGACAGGGATGCCATCTGTGGAGTGACTCGGGCAACGCGATTGAGGCTGGTGATCCTGCCCGGTGGTGGGCCCGTCTGTCCGTGCGTGCGTCTGCTCGGTTCGGCCAGTGGCACTACTGGCACTCGGCACCATTACCAATTCACAATAGACTCTCCACACCAACAACCGAGCAGCTCGGTGAGGCGCAATTCTCCGTTTACTTCGATCTTCGCTGGTCTTCATACCATACCCTTTTGCACCACCCTTTCAGAGTGGAAGGTTGATTCAACTTGCAGCATTATCACCATTTCTCAAGCACGCAACACTGGTGTAAATTGAGATGCAACACATCTAATCGCGCCAAGTGTTTTGATCAACCATTCCACTGCTTTGCACACTTGCTTCACCACCCGTGCATAGGAACACTTGGAACTTGCCATGGCTGTAGAAGAAAACGTTGTGGAATTAAGTCAAGTCATATCCACTTCTACCTGCGGGTCGATTAACTTTTACTGTGGGGTTGTTGAAGGTATGACATTTGGTTCTTTAATTTTAAATGCCGATTTTTTATTAATTATGATTTTATATTTATAGGTTTTTATGGTCGACCATGGAGTCTCGAACAACGTAGGGATTTATTCATAAAGTAAGCAATTTAGATTAAATATGAAAATATATTAATAATAATAATATAATAAATAATTTATTATAATTTAAGACTGAAAAAATTTGGAATGAATGTTTATATGTACGCTCCAAAAGATGACATGAAGCATAGAAATTTATGGAGAGACCTCTACACCGTGGAGTATGTAATTTCTATGTTTGATAGCAATCTCTGAAGGGTAAATATATTTTGTTGCAGAGAAACGGAGCAACTGTCTGTATTAATCGCCAATGCTAAAGCAAACGATATTTTATTTATTTATGCAATTTCACCGGGACTTGATATTGGATACTCTAATGTCAAAGACGTGAATGCATTGAAGCGCAAGTTAGATCAGGTCAAGCAACTAGGATGCAATGCATTTGCGCTGCTTTTTGATGACATTGAACCCGAGTTGAGTGAGCCAGACAAAGAAGCATTCAAATCATTTGCTAGCGCTCATGTATCGGTAACTAACGAAGTTTATCTTCATCTCAACCAACCAGTCTTTATCTTTTGTCCAACTGAATATTGCTCATCCCGTGCAATTCCTAATGTACAGAATTCGGATTACTTGATGACTATAGGTAGCAAACTCAATCCTGGTATCGATGTGATGTGGACAGGTAGTCGAGTGATATCGCAGACAATTAGTTTATCTCAAATTCAAGAGCTTACCGAGGTGTTACATCGACGCCCGGTCATTTGGGACAATCTGCATGCAAACGATTATGACCAGAAGCGTTTATTTCTTGGTCCTTATCATGCTCGCTCAACTAAGTTGATTCCAGCTCTAAGAGGTGTTTTCACCAATCCCAATTGTGAATATGAATCCAACTTTATTCCAATCCACACCCTGTCTCAGTGGAGTAAGTGCACCGCTGATGCTAATGAAAACATGTGTGCTGATGCCAAGTTGGAAAGTCAACTTGAGAACGGTTCATTCGAGGATGTTCCAACTCAGATAGCTCCAAACACCTACCACCCTAAGCATGCGTTGCGAGTTTCGATCAATGAATGGATTTCCGAATTTTACAAAGTTAAAAGTCCAGTGATAAAGCCAAGTCTGATGCCGGTGAGCCAAGCACCAATTCCATCTGCCAATGCGAGTTGTGTGTCAGGAGTCAACTATGATTCGTTAATACTTGGAAACTCCGTCCCACCTCCAAATAAAACGATTCCATTTGACCCTTCGATTAGTACTTCATGTGATACCGATATTGAATTTGAAAGCAACGGAAAAGACTCACTTGGAAGCAAAATTGAGGTTGAGGAGAATGGGATCGGAAAGGAGAACAATATATCTTCGAGCCTCGAACCTATGGACTGCAATCCGAGTCCAGAGAATTCACCAAAACTCAACTCATTGGACGTGCCAATGATGGAGAATTCAGCCAAGGACGAGACTAATACGGCAAAAAGCATGAGCAGTGTGTCCTCTTCAGAAGATATGCAAACTGAAGTGATGTCGGAAATGGACGACGAAACTAAGTCAAATTTGCTCACCCACGAAGACATTGCTCTCCTGGTAGATCTGTTTTACCTTCCCTTTGAGCACGGGTATCATGGTATTCAACTGCTGCAAGAATTTCATTGGCTCAAATCGAATGGATATATTGTGTCGGAATATCGACGCAAGAAATCCAATGAATCTGTGGCGAGCGCCGAGATCAACGAATGGTACGATCGAGCTGCCAAGTTCAACGAGATGACCTTACTCATTGGTCGCCTCCTCACTCGACTCACCTTCTGCAAGAATCGTTCACTCCTCTATGAACTCTACCCTTATGTGTGGGATATCAAAGGTGTTATTTCATTACTCAACTCGTATGTTAAATGGATTGGTAAGTTATTGATATTAAAAAAACATTCAATTTCTTTCTGTCTGCCTCAACTGAGTGTGCTTTTTATTCTAATTCTTTAACGTTTAGCTCTTGGCAGAGTCCCGATGACAAATTTTTTTCAGCCAATCGGGTTCTTTCCTTCAACTTTCACATGTATGATAACTTATTTCTCTATATTTTATTTTGCTTGCGACCTTTTAAGCTAATTCCTCTGCTTATGCTCTAATTAGAAGCATGATTAATTTGAATTATTTTGATAGGGTTCTCTAAGGGCTACAAGGAGGCTTTCCAAAGTGGCGAACAAGAGCCGTGGCTATTTCGTGGTGGTCTTACCGGCGAGTTACAGGTGAAACATCATCTTCATTGTCTGACACTAATTTCCATCTCACCACTTGATTGTTCTCCCCCTACAGCGACTGTTGCCCGCTGTCGAGTCGGTCAGTGACCTTTTTCTTTACAAGGCACCCGAATCACCCTCGAGTCGAATCTACACCATCCGGCCTTACCTTCCTAACGATCTACTATCGGTTTATGAGATTTGCTTCAACAATTATGAACGCCGCACCTATATGGCGGATCAACAAACTTTAGTTGGGGACAAGTATGCTGAACGCGAGTTGACTTTTCTATTCACAGTTCTTAATGATTTTTTTGTTCTTTGCTTCGACAGATTTATTGGTGGATTTTTAACTCTCAGTCCGGAGTATTGTTTTGTGGTTGAGGATGATTTGGGTCTCTGTGGCTATGCCTTGGCGGTACTGGATGCCAAGAAGTATTACAATAAGTTGGAAGTCTCATGGATTCCCGAACTCTTGAAGAAGTATCCACTGGAAGAGTGCGGTCTAAAGAATAAATACCTGAATCAATTCATTGAAGAGATACACAAGGATCACAAACAAATCTATTCAGATCCGGAAGCCATCTTCAATTCCTACCCCTCTTTGTTGAATTTATCTGTGATGTCTACCATAATTGACTTGAGCGTGCCCAAGCGAATGCTCACGTGCGTCATTGCAGCTCTCAAAGCTAATGGTTTGTGGTGAACCACTGCTAGCCATCTATCTCTAAACTTGTCTCTATTTGGTTTTAGGATCCAAAGGAATCTACTCTCGAATTGTTAACAGTGACAAGAAATCTCTTGACTTTTATGTTAAACTAGGCTTTCAAGTAATTAACCTAAATAATTCAACCGAAGGCGACGATGTCTATGTTGGACGAATCATCTAGCTCATCTACAAACCACCGACATAACAGTTAACTGGTATTTATTAGCTTCATTTACTTGATCGTTTTGTGATATCAATCTAACAATACGTGATGTCCATTTGTCATCTTTGGTAATTCAATTTTTTGTAACCAATATATTTCTTCTTAATATAATATAGAATTTACAGATTTAATCTTTTTATTTATGATTTCATTTTGGTACAAAAACTGAAAATATAAAAAAATACACTGAAGCCAAAGTATAAGTAAAGTAAATGTCGAAAAGAGAAAGGTTATTTCACTGAAGAAGTCGGTCAGCATCACATGAGTGAGGTTGATCACCTGGCACTCCTTACCCATGAAAGTGGGTGAAACTTGCACTTGGAGAGTACATTAGAATCACTGCGGCTACATGATACCGATTATCTTGTAGGTCAGCCCGGTATATTGCGGACTATGATTGCCTTTGCCCAGTGGGTTCCGATTTGACTTAGGCTTCGGCGAAAAGCAAAAGCATCCACTGTTCATCTTACGTCGCTTGAAACTTTTTGGGTTCTCATTCCACTCTCGTTCGCGAACGCACCGCTCAAAGTAATCATACTCCTTGAGATACCAGGTGGGTGGCCACCGATTTCGGTTGAGGTAAGCTTGGTTCTCCGGGTGTAGCGAGCGCAACAGCTTGGTTTGATTGTGGCAGATTTCGTTGTAATGCACCGTGACGTAGTAGAGACAAAAATCCGACAGTTGGTCTGCATTGTGGATTTGACTTGGCTCGAGCAGTCGCAGCACTGCGGTACTAGTGTCCACCTGTTTCTCCAGCTGGCACAACTCGTTCACCACGCGCTCCTCGATCAGCGACATAAGTCGACTCAAGCAAAACCGATTGGCCAACTCGATGAGTGGTAGACAATTTTTGTGATTAATCGTCTCCACTAGTTGGTCAGTATAGATATAAAAGAGCATATTGTGAAACGTCTCCTTGGCAACCCCTGGAAATACAATCTAAAAGGAGATTGGTCAGTGGAAGACGCAGGGGCTCGAACAAACACACCATTTGGGCAAGGCTCTCCTTGAAATCGCCTTTGAACATGGCCTGCATCACCTCACACCGTGCCATCAGCACCGCTTTGTGACCGTAGCAAGTGCCATCCTCCAGCTTGAAGATCACATCTACACCAATCACAAGAATCACTGTGGTGAGGTGCCATTACAAACCACCCCGATACATACCTGAAAAGAGTCCTTTTTCAATTCCGAAAAAAGCGAAACGTTTTGTAAAAATTTCAAGTTTGGTAGTTTCGATGTAAGACTTGAGCTTATTGATAAACAATTCTTCAGATTGGTCAGAATTGTGTAATGTCCCAGTATCAAAGTCGACAAAATCAAGAAAGCGTAAACACTTGAACACATCTTGGACGGAGATGAATTCCAAGTCAACATGTTTCATACTCAATGAGTAAAGAAGTAAAATGTAAGTCTGCAATGCTTCAAAAGGAATATTTTTTCCAAAAGAGATAATACTCTCACTTTTGGACTTGAGTAGGGCACCATCTGAACGCAAGTTTTTTACAGTTTTATACACCGTGATCAACTTTTGCTGAAATAACTTCAATCGTTGCTTTGAATGATGTAACTTGTGATAAGAAAACAACTTATGCTTTGTGTGTCGAAAGAGTTTAGATGTGTCGAAACTAATGATCGGAAAGAAGAGTGAGGCATTGAATAAATGCTTGATCTGATGGTTGATGCGCACATCAAGAAGACTGTCATCGTTGAAGAGTTTGTGTTGGTGCTTGTCAAACTCAGCCACCGAGCTGGCTATACTCATGTCGCTGGCACACTTGGTCAGGGTGCTCTTGCCACCAGAACTACTGCCCGTGGCATTGCTCTCCACGCAACTCAATAAACTCGCCTTGCCTTGGCTGTAGTGGTGATAGGTAAAGAGCGTGTTGAACATGTCCGAGGCGGCTATCAGGATGATCTTGTGGCAGTGAACCGAGGCCTGGTTGTTGACAAACACCACATCGGTGTAGGCTTTCTTCGACAGCAACGCCCATATGTCCTGCTCATATTGAGACGGTACTACTTTCAGAGCAGGAGGCAAGGGTTTCGGTGGACAGAAAGGCTCTTGGATCAAACAGTTGCGCACGTGCTTGAGATTGGTCATCCAAAAGCGCTGTTGGCGTCGTGCTATCAACGCCGAGCGAATCACATTTTCAAAAACCTCCTTGACTCCAAAGCCAGTGAAAACACTGGTCTCGTAGTATGCGGCATTGAGTTCCTTGGCCACGGCGCGACCTTGCTCGGGAGTGAGTATGTCGCATTCTTTGAGTGGCCTGCAATAGACACAAATTGCCTGAGTACTCTTGATTCTAGACATGTACATTCACTGGTTACTATAGTTAGAACAACAATCACAAAGACCTGACAGTGACACTACAGAAAAGCCTTTAATTTAGTCATGTTGTTTGAGTAGCCACCTTTCCAGTCATTCTCAGTATTCATTAGAAAGTATAGTATTCATTAAAAAAACTAATATACCTTCCAAACTCTGGAAATCTGCAGCATAGATGATTAGCCCTATAAACACGGAATACATTTAGAATGGAATTTATGATCAGATTAATGCAAATGCCGTTTACTATTGATAACCATCTCCGTGTTATGCAGCAACCAAGCAAGCAATATTCAACTAGAGTCAAAACTAAGGATCAAAGCGAGGAATAGCAAGTGCGTTGCCAACTAATCAAGCATAGAAAAGCGGTGAGTACCAACGGTAGCTTAGATATACCTGAAAAAGGGGCTCCTTTCTCGGCATAAATTCTGAAACTTTTCATCACGAAACATGTATCGAAGATCATTTTTGCATCCCACCAACACAATCGGTGTGTTGGGACAAAACTTCCGTATTTCGGGATACCAAATTGTCCTGCAGTTACGCAATGATAAGGGATTGGCAAGAGAGAAACAAAGTAGCACCACGTCGGATCTAAAAATAGATCAAATAAAACGTAGATAAACTTATTGACAAGTAATGACGAATGTGATCTCATACCTTCCGTAGGCAAAGCGCCGATCCTTGTCGTGATCACCAAAGGTATCCCAAAGACGAAGCGAGACATTGACACCATCCACTACTTCCCAGGAGCGCTCCAGCACCTGTAAGCACCTTGGTTTACTAACCAGTTCCAACTAAGTAGTGCCAACAAGCTCAACCTCTTTATGTATTCGATATTGATCGATAGCCCAAACGGTGGGAATATGAGTGGTCATTAGCTGACTCAAGTCTAGAATCAAGTTGCATGCTTTGGCACATATCAGTCGAGTTTTGCCTGTATCGCGGTGAGATGCATTTGCAATTAGTTACAGATAGACTTGTCAGCAGGATGACATACCAACTGCAGTGTCGCCGACAACGACGCATTTAACCAATTCTTGGTGTGATTGTTCAAAATCCATTATGTCAACCGTGTGGTTATGCGCGGCTGTCACCGCTAACTGTGAAGTCTCGTGAGATTGGTCCTTGGTTTCTACGCCTCCATTCGGCCACTTGCTTACAGACTCACCCTCTTTTCACTGCCGCATCGATACAATCTTGGAATTGAAACAATTAAGCAACTTATAATCACCGCTCACAATCTATGAAACCTAAAAGTATATATTACTAAGCTCACTGTCAAACTGTAAAAAAATATTGCCTTACAACTCTTGACTTGGTGATAAACAGACAAAGATGTGAGATATCGTTTCTTGACAAGTAAACAATAGGTGAAATTAAGTGAGCATCAATGTCACTCTAGACAAACTAGCAAACTGCCTGCTATAACACTCAACTCAAACAAGTAATAACTTAAAAAACAAGTTACCAAACAACGTCGTTAAACTTTACTATTACTTGGCTGGTGTATATAATGCACTTTTTAGAGTGGCAACTAATGAAAGGTAAAAATGTCGACAGACGCAGTATATCGACCGACACTTTTCAACTTGTAGAATATTGATGACTTACCAGGTGTGATCGGAGATGAGGGTATATACTTGGAGTGTCGGAGGGAGAAAAGTGGCAACTCTGGTTGAGTGCAATCGTAGTTCTCCTCTTCAGATCTGGTGGGCAACGAAACACACCTCTGAGCTGCGCGTCAGAACTGAGATGTGACGAGTCTCGTGATGAGAAGCACGCAACCACCAAGCACTAGTAGTGAGGATCACGAGTATTCACCCACGGTAACATCGAGGGTGACCAAGTGTGCGCCAGGTCTAACCTAGACACAACCGATCCAGTGAAACCAATGCCAGACATTTGCTCCTTACTCTTGGTTACTATTTATTTCTTCCACTGTCGCCACTGGTTCATTTGTTTATGTTCTTCACCAGTATCCCAAGGTGGGCAGCACCATTCGGTACTACGCATATAGACTTGGGGTATCAAAACACACTGCCTGTGTTACGTCATGATCACATTACGTCGCACCATGGCACTGCCTGCGTGCTCTTTGTTGTCTAGTGCGAGGCGCGTGTGGCCACCTCGCGCGCCCATCTGCCTAGCTGGGCGCATGGTGGCTCCCAGTAGACCTCGACGGCCACTCCAAAGAGGCGTGTCTGCTATCAGCATGTGACGACAAAATTCTCTTTGAAACCAATGGGGTGAGTTTTTGCGCTGGAATTTGCCATTGGTTTCAATGAGAATTTTTTCGTCACATGCTAATACCAGACAAGCCTCTTTCGAATGCTCGTCGAGGTCTAGCATCCAGACACACACACACATACACACTTTTGATCGGATGACTCTGTGGTAATGCTTGGCAATTGAATTGATGCCCTCAGTCCTAAGCAGTTTAGACACTGCCTCTTTGCAGCGTCAGTCGAGGTGTACTGTGATTCCTGGCACCAGGAAAGTACCACCACACTACAAGTGACTTGTCACTGAAGGATGGCAGCGAGTCCACTCCCTCAGTGCACTGGCGGTGGGCACTGTCCGCTGTGACGCCTCCCACAAATAATGAACCCTGGCGTCGCGCCGGCGCATAAACCACACCAGTGACAACCCTGGTCCAAACTACCCCACGCATTAACTGCCACTGGCTGCAACCAATTGTGGCAGTGTCGTTTGTCACAGAATAGATGCTAGACCCAGCGATGCCGAGTTGAGAGGGTACGCGGAGTTAGCAACGTACCCACCGCATGCTCATCTAGAATCTAGATGAGCAATGGCCTGCACTGGATTGTGACAGCTGCTGCTGCATGCCGGCGACTATTTCCATCCAAGTGAGGAAGGTTTGGGGCAGACAGGCGCAATAGTGAGTCTTCCTAGCTGTTGGTGGGCCTTGCCGCATCATCGCTACCGCTCTGTGATATCTCCGCTCCATAGCGACTCACTTGAAACTCTTTCTCAACGCACTACTTTCTACATTAATCATGGCTGTCAATTTTTACAAAAATCGCAGTGAAATATTACAAGCTTATCACGAAGTTCTTGATCCCAAGAGTCCTTTTAATTGGGCCATTTTTGGTTATGAAAAACAAACAAACGATTTATGTCTTGTGGGTATGTGCATAATTCTATTTTATAAACAAAACTAGTTGTGATACTTGCTCTTTTCCCGAATTATCGTAAATGTTAATATCAATGAATGACACTAATGAGTGAATGAAACGTTTTTTTCTTTAGGAAAAGGGGAGGGTGGACTGGAAGAGTTGCGGGAAGAATTAAGTGAAAGTAAAATTTTATATGCGTTTTGTGAAGCAAAAGATCCAGCTCTCAACATAAGCCGCTTCATGTTGATTAATTGGGTAATGTAGACTTTACCGTTTTATTGTTTCTGGTTAATGCTAATTAAGGTGTTTTCAAATATAGCAAGGCGAATGCGCTCCGTTGCAGCGCAAAGGTGTCTGCATGAATCATTTTCCTGATATAAGAAGCTTCTTTAAAGATGCTCACATTGTGTTGAATGCTCGTAACGAAGAAGATGTGGAGTCATCAGTTTTGATGCAACACGTCTCCAAGCTTGCTTCCCGCATCAAAATTGATAAAACCAATGGAACGGTTCGAGATGAGAGCGGACCTGTAGGAACCAACTACAAAAGGACGATTGCTCAAAATGAAATCTCACAAAAAGACCGAGAGGTGTTTTGGCAGAAACAAAAACAAGAAGAGGAGGAAAGGTTACGCGAAGAAAAGCAAAAATCTAATCAAAATCAAAAGATTGAGATAAAAGAAAAAGAGGAGGTTCACAACCAAGTGCCAAAAGTCAATAATCAGAGTTGTTTGTTGCGCAAGGAAAGACTTGAGGAAGCTAAAACTTTGATTTCAAAAAACAACATTAACAGTGCTCGTGCTTTCTTTGAGCAAAATTCGGCTGCTTCACAGATGACAACAAGAAACAAAGGAGAGGAGAGAGTGGAGTCGAGCTCGGTGACGAATGGACATCATGCCAGTGAGGTTGAGACTGGAGAGCCAGATAAGTCTCTCGAGGAGATCGATGACGTCGCCGAGAAAGACATTGAAGTGAACCAGGATTGCGCCACTGGCACCTTGGATTCAAGCATCGAAGAGGAGAGTGTCAACGATGAATTCTATTCTATGATCGATTATTCCGCCCAACAAGTTAACCGAACCTATTATCAAGAGCCACGCACACTAGAAAATATTCAAGAAGAACAAAGTGAGTACCCATTCGTCTTAAAATTTGAATTAATGATCTACACCAGGGAAGGAAGATTTTCTATTCATAAATAATGCTAGTATTCTCATTCAATAAGCAAAAAATTTCTGCCTAAATCGGATCTTAAGGCTAATTTTTTAGTTAGAGCTTGAGTGGTTTAAACTCTAGTAGTCTGGTTTTTTCTTTCACTTGCCAAACATTATGTATATATTTTTATTTTAAGATGGTCTATACTTTTCTATGGAGACTGGAAAATTCCTTCTAGTTTAAATCAATATTCAAACAATTTATTAATTGTTTCTATTATTTTATTCAAATATCAGTGGTTTTTACTTACATCTACAGTTAATCGATTGTTAAGATATTGATCAGGTATTAAATAAGTCAGAAAGACTTAGGGAGCATTTTGAATTTTTGAAAATTGCTGATTTGTGCATCATTTTACATGATTTATTGATGTTCAATTTCTGCAGATGAAGATGAAGAAGAGTGCGAGCCAAAAGAAAGTGAACCTGTGTCGGAAGGGCTTCGGGCGAGAGCTCTTTATGACTACCAAGCAGGTAATGCCAAATATTGTTTTTGTCAATTTCTAGCTACTATATTTTTATGTGTTTCATGCAGCTGACGATACTGAAATTAGCTTTGATCCGGATGACATCATCATTCACATTGAGCAGATCGATGAGGGCTGGTGGGCTGGCATGGCTAACCAAAAATATGGTCTTTTTCCCGCTAACTATGTCGAACTCTTGGAGTGACATCGAAATTATTCAACAGTCAGACAACTTTATTTAATTAATTTTATATGTTTTTTAAAAGAAACCAGATTATGTGTGACGTTTTTATCTCGACATTTTGTTTTTGTTTTAAAAACTTAATTTCATTAAAGATCATGTCTTTTGTTTGAGATCATCTGATAGAAATCAATTGAAATGACGCTCAATCTCATTAGCAGTTGTTTGGATGTAATCCCTTATCATGCAATCAGACACGTGCTTGGAATAAATGCAGAAAAGTTCATATATTTTGTATTTAGAGTTAGTGTTGCTACGTTGACAATCAGAACGTTTGCTGGACTGGTGGGTGGGTGGTTGTTCAAGCACTTCACTCTGGATAATATTCACTATGTTGCACATTGCCTTAGTCTGTCGGTGTTTTTGCTTAGCTGCCGAGCCACTAGTCCAAGAGTAGTACGAATGGTAATGCTCACCCTCATTCCATGTTACCAACGCTTGATTCATCTTCACTGACTTCTGATAAGCTTGCAGAATCAAACTTTGATACAATGCTTTGACATCTTGATCTGCTTGAGGTTGGTGGTGGAGCACAAAGTAGTTATTGGTTCGGTCGACAAAGATGAATGCCAATAAATGGTGCTGGGTGGTAAGGCCACTTGCCAGCAGAATCACTTGGTTGTCGTACTTGAAGCGAATGAAATCGATACACATCGAGAGTCTTGCTAGCGTAGCACTGCACGAGATTTGTGGTGCAATCTCACTGAAGGCTTCGATGTGTTGTGGTACCATTTCAAAGTATACGCTTCGGAATACTGTCTCGTAACTGCTATGCAGCCTATCCATGAGATGTGTCAAAATGCGATCAGTTTGCTGAGTCACTAGCTCGCTTTGGTCGTGACGCGCTTTTCTTGCAAGACTGGTGAGACTGTCAAGAGAATTCATGTTGATACTGGAACATAAACCTGAGGTCGACTTGAAATTATGCTGAATGTACTTGTCCGCGTTGCGAACACACGTGACTAGTTTCTCTAACGACCGACTTGAAGGAGGGAGTTTTTCATTGATATCCATCTTGATGCGAATCACAGAGTAGATTAGCGTGGGTAACGAGAGCATCAAAATGGACGAGATCTGTTGATTTGGGTTGGTTTAGAACATTTGACTTGACCAAGTTACAAGTGATACCTCACTAAGACACACGAAGTGTAGATCAACGCTGATTGTTATTTTGCGAAACAAATAAGGCACCGGAATTTGACTAGGAGACTGCAGAAAAACTAACTGCTGCTTCAGATTAACATTTTGGTACACATCTTCTTGTTGATTAAAAACATCTTCTTGAGAATTATCTGAAGTAGATAGTGATAGGGTGAGAAGTAGAATGAGAGCCAAATCTTCTGTGTGTATTTGCGTGCCTGAGCTAAAGTTGGCATATTAGATCAAAATGGTTACAACGATAACAAACCTCATGTGTTGGTAGATTAGTTTTTCTTTGTATAACACATAACAATGTGACAAAATCTCTTTCTGCTGGGTCTTGAGTTCTAACTTGATATTTCGTTCCATTTTGGTTACCATATCTTTGCACAAGTTTTCAATGTGAAAACCTACGCAAATTTTTTCAATGCTCTACAGGGAATATCATTGTCAGCAAATACTTTACAATATGAATCTAAAAAAGAGAAAACCTCAAGCATGAAAGGAATGTCCAAGTTGATTTCGTTCCAATGAGATAGCATGCGAAAGAGTAATTGTAAAATAGCTTTGTTTTTGCCCACACTGTACAGAGCATTTCCACAGAGGAAAACCGTCAACTGACAAAAGAGATTGACTTTACGCTGCAAGAGTATGATGCAATTGGTGTCTTCATTGTGGCGAACATGCTTGTGATGCACTAAGTGCAAGAAAATAAATTCTTGGTACTAGAAACAAATGGTTTGGAAATTAGAGCAAGGTTATGCTTGGTGTGCCAACTACCGGTTTGCAAGCCACTACGATGGAAGGAATGAAGTCAAGTTGCACTTTGTCCTCCAGCGAATCACGTAATGCCGAGACATAGGGCGTCAGGTAGAGAGTAATGAGATTGCGTACCGATTCGTGGTCTTTGTCTTCGTCTTCCTCGTCTTCAGTATCTTCATCTTCGGCTTCTTCCAATAGGGTTGAGGGGGTAGAATCGCACCACTGATTCTCTCTACCAGTCCGTATCTCACTGAGTAACTTTCGAAACAAGGGGTCACAATGGTGAAAGATGAGATTGTCCCTCGGATCGAATATTACAAAGGAGCTCATCCTGTTGCTTTGTTCTTTTCTGATGCATTCTAGCGATGTACGGTGACATAACTATCAGCATTGCGTCCTGATTGGCTGCCTATTTGATGATACTGGTGATCATCCAATGACCCATTCAAGCAGTGCTAGATAAGATTAGATAGTAAGCCTGGCACCGATGGAAGCCGTGGGGATAAGTTGCCATATGTCAACCTGCACCAGCAAGTGAGAATGTCACCACCAAGTAAAACGTTTGTTCGCGAGCATGTTTATTTTATACACACCCAAGTGTGTCATGTGACCAGTGTGAGTAGCGACTAGCTAATAGAAACGCTTATAATCACGTTCCTTCTTAGTCTCGTAGTAGAGATAAAGCAAGACTGCGAGGAAAACAAAGCTGATGATGGAGAAGAAGATGATTAGAAACAGCACTAAGTTGGATATCTTGGAGGGTGAATCTGACAGCAATACGGTGCGAGGACGTGCCGAAGGTACGATGGAATCCCGCTGCTCACCCACTTGGTGAGGCCTCACCTCGAGTTCATAGACCTTGAGCGAAAGAATGTCGTGGTTGTCACTCAGGTCACCAGTAGAGGCTGATAAGCCTAGGAAGCCATTGGTCGGTAACCTGACCCCTTTGAGCTTAAAACACTCCTTCCATTGATTACTTCCTTCGATATCAGTTTTGACGATAAGTTCCTCGTTATCAAAACGAACTGACAAATGAGTGTCATGAACTCCACGTACATTTGCTTCACATCCGTCAAGAATGGCATTGCCCCCATCGTTGTCGTAGTCAATATGCATTGTTCCATTATTCACAATAGCCCAAATGTAAGGAAAATGTTTCAATGCAGTTTTCGAGTTGGAGTACGTATCCACAAATATTCCTAAACCACAAAAATAGTCTGAAGAACCAAATATTGGACCTTCAATTCAACAAAATTAATACATTGTATTTTTAAAATAGAGAAATATTCTCACCTGGTTTTAATGGATCACATAGGTACCAGATTGCAAAACCATCACCAAATAGTTGAGTTGATTTGCCATGAATCTTAAAATGAAGATGCATTTCCCAATTTACAAACTTTAAAGGCTATAAAAGCAGGAGGGCCTTTGAATTATAATTAATTGATCATTTAGCGTGGAAGGAAAGTACTGACCACATTGTTCCAAATGCCTCCATAACGGGCTTGATTATCACTGGTTAGTCTGATGTGACCCGAAGTGACTACACTGTTGCCAAAGATATTCCAGTATGGGAGAGTCATGCCTGAACCTTGACCAATTCATAATTTTATTAGAGTTTGATTGGTAATGTTAGATGATCTCACCCTGAAACGGTGTAACTAGTGAGTGTTCCTTTTTGGGAAACATCCCCATCACTTCACTCTCATCTTCATAACCGAGAGTAGTGGCTATGTGTAGTGCTACAAGCGTCATCAATCGAGTGAAGCAAACCATGGTGGCAAATCAAATCGGTGCACGACATACCGGGTATACCGTATACTTCGGCTAGACCAATTTATAGTTAACTTTGGTGTTGGTGTCCCACCCGACGGCACCCAGCACTGCTTTGACTCCACCTCCATGTGCAAATAGTGCTAGGTCTGGCTCGCGCACGTGCAGACTGCAGACTCATGCCGCTTATGGCATATGCGTCACACACTCACACACTCCACTTTCGCCTGAGCAAGCCTTCACTTGGAACCAGCTGAACGTCATCAAGCCAGGTGAAGATGTCGGTGCATCGTCGCAACAGTGTGTCGAGCGTGTCCGCCAAGGACACCGATCAACTGCTCGATGAGGTTTGTTGCTGTTCGGCCAGATGCTTTTGTTATGTTTGAGCAACCTCGTGTTTCACTAGGATGACGATGACTCGTACGCCGAGCGTAAATACACCTCACACATACCCTGGAAGGGAATTACCTTGGCTCTCACGCTCACTTTGATCGGCTCCATGATGCTTGTGGCTTACACATGTTCCATGCTAAACCTGATCGAGTTTAAGCCAGTTGATCCGAGTTCCTTCCTCTGTTTGGCGTTTATAACAATCATTCCTGGCTTCTACCACTGTTTTATAGCATTTCGTGCTTTTCGTGGACATGAAGGATATAGCTTTGATGATATTGCTGATTTGAATTAACTTTATTGTAATATTCTCATTGGTTCATCATCTAATGATATAACTTATTATTAACAATTCTGATTTAAAAAATCAATTGACGATTTAACCTCAAATCCGGTTTGTAAATCAATGGCGCGTATCTTTGTAAATAAAATTAAAATTATACAATTTAGAGAATTTACTTGCGAGAACTACTTACCTTGATTTCACTTTCACCAAAGTGCATTTCTAGTTCGATCGCTCGATACTGAAGTTCTTGGACAGCAGGATTAAGAAAATGTATGTGAGGAATAGGGTCTAGTTCGAGATAGAGAGTTCCACATCGAGTAACTCCTGGATCAGAAATAAATTGGACATTTGCTTGATCACTACTGTAGATGTGGAAGATACAGGAGGACTGGTTTTTCATGACTGGCCTATATTGCCGTTTGATCGACTCGAAAAGTGCCACTGGCTGGTTGACAGTTACAAACTTGTCCAACACATCGCTGCACCAGTCGTGGCCATCTTGAGTGATTTTCTTTTGGGCAGGGTGTAGTTCGGGGTCATATTTGGTAAGAACTGCCACACCATAGGTTTTGGTGGCTCGGCGTGACTTGATTAGTGTGGGATCGAGTCCATACTGACAAGCACCATAAAGCACCGCTATATGTGGCTTTTTTGGCACTACTACCATCGCATCGGGTTCAAAAGCCAGCTTCATTTCTTGTTTGAAAATATCGGACTCAGCAAATCCACCAACCAAGAATATGTGGTTAATTCGATGGCCATTTTGCAAAAGTTCCTTTATCAAAGATTTGATGGAGTGGATTATTTTTTCAATAATTTTTTGAAAAAACTGTTTCATCGAAGCTGCGTCGAGTCGAATGAGTCCAAGCTTAGGCGAGAAACAAATTCCTTTTGAAGTTTTGCGAAACGCTTCCTCTAGAGCAGTGGATGTAAAGAAGTGAATGAACGAAAAGGGCAAAGAGATGTTGTAGGGAGTTTGTCGCTCTGGTTTGGCTTCAAGCTTTCGCAACTCGAAAGTTTCCATCAATTCTAGGCAGGAAGTGGGGAATTTGAATTTGAACTCATGCCAGGCTTTGTCTCCCACAATGGTGCTCAGCAGTAGTTCGAATTGCTTGTTGATTTCGAGTGCACCGGATGGACCGCCAATAGATTTGTGTATCTCCTTGATGTATGCGTTGGGCATGATCTCGTGGGCGGTGATCTATTGATCTCAAAACTCGATTATTTGCATTTACCAATATATTACTCACATCGATTGTCCCACCGCCTGCATCTACAATTACGTACTTGCTTCCTATAGATTTTTTAATTATTAAATCATCTGTTTTGTGTGCTGTTGTCTACCTTCATGTAGCTGGAAACATTTATTTGCTTCAATAATTTGACTGAATTTCCGTTCAAATCTCAATTGGTCTTGAAAATAGTTACGACAGTGTAGTGAAGCAACTTCAGGTTCGATTGCAATGCGAAGTAAGTCACTGCAAACGAGTCCAGTCTGAAAGGGAGAAGTGTCGCATTAAAAGACAAGACGAGTTTTGTCTAGCAACTGAACCTTTTCAGCAGCAACTCTCATGAATTGTTTGCATGATTCGGACCAAATTGCAGGAACCGTGAGAACCCAAACGATATCTTCTTTATCGAGCGGAATGGCCAATTGTTCGCCGATCTCGCAAATCGCTTGCTTAAACAAATACTTTAATGCCGCAACAAACACTTTGAGAGCTTTTATATAGCAACTTTGATTGAGAGGCTTCAGTCGAAATTTGATGTTTATAATCTGTATATTTGATATTTGAAAAATTATATTTGCAAGTTTAACTATCATATTGAATAGCATTACTTTTTCCTTATACAAGTTCATTTTGAAATGTTCGAAGTAATACCATTTGGATGCTTTCTTCGGCTCTAGACTGTAGAAGAAGTTACGCGCTTCATTGCCAAACGAGTGGAACTTTTGATCAGGATTTAACAGAACGATCGTACTAGTAGATAAGAACATGAGCATCATAGCTTGCTTTATGTGCAATATATGTTCTACGTACGGCATTTTGTAACTTTGCAAACCTATAAACTCATGATCAATTAATAAGAAAATATGTTTTGTATTTTACCTTGTCTGGTTCTCATGTAATGTATCTTGTGTTTGTCTCGCGTAAACACAAAAGAGTAGCCACTGTGAGTAGTTCCGAAGTCTACCGCGATCACGATGAAAGGCCTGTCGAATGGAAACCTTTGTGAATTGGTTTTTCTTTTACTTTTTCTTACATTTTCTTTTGGTGGTTTTCATTTGAAAATGGTTTCATTATTTGTGTTGTCAGGTTAGTTTCTCTTTTGAGTTGAGATTGATTTTCCGGAACGATCATTGTGTTGCTTGGTAGTTGCGTTATGGATGTCTGGAACTGTTTTTTGGCAGACTTTCGGTGCCCAACCAAAGCGAAAATCATGTACTCTGATTCCATGAACGAACAAGTTATCAAATTGCTTTCATTGTAGACTTACCTTGACTCGCCATCTTGTTGCTAGCTCGACTGGAGAGCAATGAGAAGCGACACATGCAATGGCACTTTTCAAATAATGTTGACAAGCCAATTGACAAGAAACATTCATAATATTTATTTGCTCACAAAACAACCATATGTTCAGTGACTAGGATAAGTCAAGTGAAAGTTAACAAAAGTGGAAAACAAGAAATAAACTAAAATGAAACAATATTCAGTCACAATGAAGAGTAAGTAAGAATTGAGATATCATCGATGGCAGTCGGAAGTGATTTGGTGTGGTGGGTGAGGCAATACTTGAGTGACATGTCCAATGGCTCTTGTGTTCCTCTGCTGGATCAGTAACCTGTAGCCTTTGCATATAAACTCGGGATGTCGGAGGAATTGAGCGATCACGGTGCCAGTTTCGTTGGCGGCCAGTGAGTGCTTCTCTTTGATGGCCACCAACACCACAGTTTGGCGCACATTCTCGCAGTAGACAGTGGCCTGAAAGCCCGGAACCATCTTGTTGGAGTGTGGCATCACAAAGATGGTCGCCTCGAAGCAGTGGCACACCGAGCTCGGTTCTTCCACTTGCTTGACCAGTACCATACCCTTGCGAATAATTTTGGAGAGACATACCTCTTGCTGATGGCCACTTGTCAAGGCCAAAGTGGAACTCTCACCAGGACGTACTACATTGCGTGCCACTTTGTGCCGCTGCACACCCGACACGTTCACATCCACAAAGTTGCCCTCGTCCAGTGGACCTACTTTGAGCAGTGAGCCTTCTTCAATCAAACCAGAACGGAGAAAGCCACTGGTTACTATGCCTAGGGGAACAAATTAGTTTACCTAATCACCAATTTATTTCATAAACATACCAACATTGGGTATATTGAATGTTTCGTCAATCTGAAATAGAGTATTTTGTTGCATTAATCTTTCTTTGTCCAACGAATCCATCGTTGGCTTTAGCAAATGTAAGAATTTGTATAACAAGTCCAGTCCAGCACCAGTCACACAGGAAATAAGAAAAACGCATAAAACATGGCCGCGTTTGAACAAGTTGATGTTATATTCCAAATCATTTTCCTCTTCTATTACCAAAGGTTTCTTGAGAGTGCCCGCTGTGGAGCTAAGCAACAGCTTAATCTGATTTAAAGTGTTGTTTACTGTAGACATATCGCAGAGATCGATCTTATTCACTACAATGATGACTGGAAGCTCCATCGCTAATGCCAGGCTAAGGTGAAGAAGAGTGGTTTCGGAATCCATCCTGGTCAATGGATTTACCACTAGTATGGCATAGTCAGCGTGCATGGCAGTTAGACTAAAAACGGTCGTCTTGAGGTATTTGGGATGGCCACCAGAGTCAATGAAAACTATGATTTTGGAAGATAACCTGCAAATCTCCTCTGGAGTTTGGTAGTTACTATAAGTGATGGGAGTGCCGTTTGAGTCGAAACCAAGAATTTCCTTGTTGATACTCGATGTTCTTCCAGTGCGTATCTCGTGTCGGTGCCGGAAAAGGTTTAGCCTGGCGCGACCTACCATTAATTATAATAAAACAGTGAGTGGCAAGGTAAAACCGAGGGCTATTGCGTCATTCACCTTTGCCGTTGTCTAGCTCGCCTTGTGTGAGTACACCTAACAGTGAGCTTTTGCCCGCCTCGACATCTCCCAGCATTGCAAGTCTCACTTCCACTGCCTTATCTTCAAGTATCTTACGAACCAACACCTCGAGAGCCTTCCTAACTTGACCAATCGATTTTTCTTGTAAAATCTGAAGCTTTGCTCCAATTTTGTTCGCCATCAAGGTGAGAGTATGCAGAGAAGCAGCAACTTCATCTTCAGTCAAGCCTTTCAAACCTCCATTATCTTCAACGCCAATCTCGTATATAGCTTCGCCATCACCTTGAATTATAGCATAGTTAAAAGATTATTCAGAAAAAAATAAAAACTCATGCCTTCCTCCAATCTCCATTTCATTTGAGTGATTAAATGCTCAAGACGACTGGGTGAAGGATTGACGAGTTTTAGCTTGTACTCGACGTTGCCTTGCTCGCATTCCGGTGGAAGCTTAGGCTTGTCGGTGCCAAGTAAAGTACTGAAATGTTTCTCTTGAGGTTTGGCCCCTCGAGACCGACCCATCTGGGTCTGATTGTCTTGGAAAAGATTCAACAATTCACTCATTGAGCATTCAAGGGCAGTAAGACAAAAGTGAAACCGAAAACAGTCGACAAAGTCACAACAAGCTCTACGTTAGCCTGCAGACATAGTGATGTTAAATGACAATAAGCAGTGGAGAGCGCCAAATTGCAAACGTTTCTCTGTCGTGTCAGCACCATACAGCAACAACGCATAGCAACAACACACACAAGCAAAGCAACTTTAAGCAAGCACAGCTGTGCGCGCGTGCGGGGAGAGGGCAATTTGCCAGGTTGCGTCATGCTCCACTCAGCAGCACGTTATTGAGGGCAACACGCGTTCAACATCGGTCCAAGTTGACCACTGGCGCTAATATTCAACTTTTTTTATTATATTTGGTAGAGAAGTCATGTAACATAACATATAGAAAGAGGTGATGAGCCGCCTCACTTGATGGATTCGTCCAACTTCTTTTGGATATTAGCAAAAGAATCTTCACCGAGATAGTCAATTTGACCTTGTTGCCAAGCTTTGAATCTGTCACTGGATTCACTCATGCCTTCCGAGCTTGAGGCTGCAATCTTCATGTTGGTCATTGAGCCGACGAGGTTGAGCTAAAGTGGATTCATTATCACATGGAACATGAATCATCTTTGGGTGGTAGCACTTACACTTTCAATCACGGGATGAACCTTAGTTGCAAAGGTTCGCCACCATTTGAGCATAAATTGTTGAGCGTATTCGTTACCCACGAAGGTATTGAGCTGATCAGCTGAAGCATTGTAAGAACAGTGCCAAGGTTTGAGTGAGCCCAAAAAGTGGATTAATTTGACGTTTTGTCCAAATCTATTTTACAAAAAAATAAAATTAAGAGAAAGAGTAAATTTAGCTAGAACCTTTTGAATGCCGGTACGTAAGAGTATGTAGAAACGAGGGACATGTTGTATACGAAAGAGAGGTGACGCGAGATGTCCTTGGTGGCCCAGTCTGAAAAATAGCTATTCAACAGTCCCTGGTCACCTCCGTCGAAACTGCCCTCTTTGGCTGCCAGTTGCACTAGCTCTGTAAAAGTCTTCTCCGAAGGCTTGAACACAAAAACGCCCGAGTTGAAACAGTCCGGCCAACCGATATCTGGTACTGCCGAGAGTTCTTCCCGTTCGAACAGTTCATCAATGTTTTGCACAACCAGAGTGTCTGCATCGCAAAAGACGCATTTCGTAAACTCAGTCAGTTTCCAACAATGCAACTTTGTCAAAGTGACACTCAGTTCAGGGCGTTTCAGTGCCTCTAAGATGGTAGGGTCGGGACTGTGGACAACATCAACCATGCGGATTAGGTCG
The DNA here is from genome assembly GCA_018231625.1 of Papilio phestus. Classification (NCBI taxonomy): domain Eukaryota; kingdom Metazoa; phylum Arthropoda; class Insecta; order Lepidoptera; family Papilionidae; genus Papilio; species Papilio phestus. The sequence goes on from DVQH01000107.1 coordinate 23,247, forward strand.
AAGAATTCAGGAAGTACATTGCTGTTAAGAGAAGTCATGAGAGATTGGCAAGCCAAGTGAAAGAAAATTTACCGAAGTGATACTGACACACCACTTGTGATCAGCAGAGATATCTTCTTTTGCGTTTGAACTTGGCGCAGGGAAGCGGCCCAAGCTAAAGCGCCAAGGGCGTAACTGTCGTTGGTAGCCAAGGTGACAAAAGATTCTGGTTTTAAAAGATCCAATTTAGTCAAAAATTTAATACCTAATCCAACATTTGATGAGGAAATATTGACGTAAAACTTACCGGATGCCATGTCGATTAGAAAGAGCACAAGATAGACTACCAAATAGATGTTAAGCAAAGAATGGCAACTATTCGTTGAAACACAAATAATGCCAAGGGAGGGAGAGAGAAAAAGAGATTGATAGTGGCGAGAAGAGAATCTCAGCTAGCAGCGCATCTATTTTTGAACCTCCAGAAATGCGGTACCTTCGTGGACGGAGAGTGACTTTTGTAGGAGGAGAACGGGCAGAGTGCACTTGTTGGCCCGTGATGCCCTCTGCTGGCGCGGACTGGGTGGCAAGTTAGTGCCGGCTAGCATCGTCATCACTGGCAGCAGCACCAACAGATAGCCACTTCGGCACACCGATAAGTGCCTCTGGCAGTGCGTGTTAATCTTCAACTTATGTCACTTCAATTCGCCTGCTCACGCGTGTCTCTCTTTCAAATATAACTTCTCAGATAGCGCAGATAGACCGCACAACTCGAATAGTTCACTGACAGTAGTAATAATTTACTATAGTACGCCATGCTCGACAATCAGCTTGGTTTATTTATCATTTGCTTTGAGATAGATATGTTGGCTTAATTAATTTGTCAATGTGAGATTTGATTCAATTCATTCAACAACAAAAACAATGATAACCTGTGGATAGAATTAATTTAAAAATATATAATTTGAGAGTTTCTTTGTATTATTAAAATAAAATTTTAATGTCAGTTTTTAACAATTGGCAATACACAGATACATAGCTAGTCATCATCATCATCATCATCATCATCTTTCATCTGGTCTAGCATGTTCTCTGTAAAGAGAAAGTGGCTTAGCTTTTCGGGAAAATTGGGTGGTGGGCTACGTATAAGCTTATCGTGAAGATTTGTTTGTTCCTCTTGGCGGTTTAGGGAAAGAAACTGGTCGCTGATAACACTTTGTTTTGAACTGTAGTAGCTGCAGCTTCGGTGGCTTTTACGTAGAGACAAAACGGGTGTGGAGAGTGGACATTGGCTGGTGTACTCAGAGGAGAGCGAGTTGGATCGCTCGATTTGTTTACTCAAATAAGGGTTGTCTTTTCGCGAGAGAACTAACACTTTCATATCCATATTGAAATTTTTCACTCTAGGCGAGATGGGTGAGCCCGGAATTAAGCATGAGTCAGTCATTGGAAAAGTCGGACAGAGTTTATCGTCGTCCATTGCTTCGAAACTCAACTGCTTCCCGTCACAGGCGTTCTCAAAGTCTTCATTTTTGTATTTGTGCTTTCTTCTGAGTGATGATTGGTTAGGTCAATGGGTGAAAAATCAAGCATTTTACTTACCTAAAAATGGAGGGTAAAATGTTGAAACATTTGCGTTTGTTTCCTCCCAACTCGGTGTATGAATTGATGCTCGTAGAATCATCGTCCTCTTCGTCTTCATGCAACATTCTCGATTCTCCACTTTGCGGCTAGCGTTAGTGATCGTGATGGATTGAGCTGTGCAATTGGTTTAGTCTGCTACTGATTGGATGAATTAGCCAAAGTAGAACCACAGTAGCACTGTTCCAATCGGTGGCAAGCTGCAACTGCTGACGCTATCGATCGAGCCAAGTGCGGTAGACTCACTTAGCGCAGGTGCCCGCGCATGGCTCGACCCCAGCCCTACTCCGATCCAACACTCCTTCCCCTGTTCCATCACTCACCCGAGGAACCAGCCTCTTCACTAATACGATTACACTTCCTAGGTCACTCTCACATCATCATTTTTAATCAACATCAAATTTGAATGCTTTTTATAATATTTATAAAAAATTATTTATATAAAAACTTTTTTGTCCAAAAGCAACAATAAAGTTTATTATAAATCGTAATATATTAATTTTTTTAAGAATAATAATTTCAGTTTTTTCTTTCCTATTGCTTTTGAAACAAACGATTCGAAAATTGATTTAGTTTTATGTCAAAGGCAATTCTAGAATTATTATTTTCAATTTATTCAACTATTTATTTTATTTACAGATAATAATTGTCAGAATACAGTTTGAATTCAACACAATTTTAATTTAATTTAATTTTTATATTTATATAAAATAGCAAAAAACAAAATAAAAACTATCGTGTAATGTTATTTTTTATAATTAAATTGTTTATTAATATACATAATATATGTAATAATAATAAATAATAATATATTAGATATATATATTAATAATAATAAAATTCATAATAAAATTGAATACGTCCTATGTGGAAGTGTGTGCAACACTTAGCGTGCTTTTTCATGTCACATGGTGTACAGTTTTCTTGTTTCTTGTCTTAGATTTTTTTTAATTTTAAAAAAATATGGATCCCTTCAAGGTATTATCTAATGGAGTCAAATTTAATCACAAGTTTAAGAATGATTTGGAAAAGTTTAAGGTATGTTTTCCATTATACTTTTCATTCAAATACAATTATTAGAGACTTTTATTTAGGTACAAAAACGAGATTATTCACAACATGATACGTCAAATGTGATATTAAATAAAACACAAGACACTCAATCCAAACCAAAGAATGCTTCGGTATTGATGAAAAGACGCAAAATTGATGGTGATCAACTTAGACAAGAGCACAGCATAATTGTTGATGGTGCTGATATTCCATGTCCAATACAAACGTTTGAGGAATTAAACATTCCTGATTATTTAAAATCTAACTTACGCAAGAGCAACTATAATGTGCCCACACCGATTCAGATGCAAGTGATTCCATTGATGTTGGGTTGTCGTGAGATCATTGGTTGTGCGCCAACCGGCTCTGGCAAGACATTGGCATTCTTGTTGCCAATCATTTGTCAGCTTCAAAGACCACAGCAGGCTGGTTTTCGAGCTATTATAATTGCTCCTAGTCGTGAGCTAGCTAAGCAGATCCACCGCGAGTGTCTTTGGATTGCAGAAGGGTCTGGTTTGCGAATTCATCTGATCAAAAATATTAATCTAGCAATGAAGAAGTTTGCTGTTGACTCTCCCTTGAAGCATGATATACTTATAACAACCCCTCAACGATTGGAGTTTCTTTTGAAACAAGATCCACCTTCAATAAATGTTGAAAAGTTAGTTAATAGAATGCAATTCATTAAAATTAAAATTTACGATTATCTTCTTTTGCAGTATTGAGTGGTTAGTTGTGGATGAGTGCGATCGGTTGTTTGAGCCATCGTTTCGAGACCAATTGGCACAAATTTTCAATATTTGTGCTCGGTCCTCAAAGTTGAAACATGCTATGTTTAGCGCAACTTACGATCCTCACCTGCACGAATGGTGCAAGTTAAACCTCACCGACATTGCTACTGTTTTCATTGGCGGGCGAAATAAGGTGGCCGACACGGTTGATCAAAAATTGGTTTTTACCGGCACTGAAACTGTAAGTTTGAATTATGTTGCTAGCTTTTCGTTAACTCTAATTCTTATAGGGAAAGTTATTTGCCTTGAAAGAGCTTATCAGTAACGGATGCCCTACTCCTGTGTTAATCTTTGTCAACAAAATAAGCAAAGCCAATTTTTTACAACGAGAAATTATTTCAATGAATGTCAGCGCTGATGCTATTCATTCGGACCGTAGTCAAGAGTACCGCGACAAGATTGTTCGAGCTTTTCGTGAAGGCAAGATACTGTTTTTGATTTGCACCGAGTTGATGGGACGAGGCATCGATTTTAAAGCAGTGAATCTGGTCATCAACTACGACTTGCCCAGCTCCACATTTGCCTACATTCACCACATTGGTAAGGCTCACTTGTAACGCGTGCTCGGTGGCTTCTAATGTGATGTTTCTCATGTACTCGAGGTCGAACTGGTCGAGCAGGACGCGCCGGTACTGCCATCACCTACTACACCCTGAAGGATGAACCAAACCTCCCACCAATTCTGAACGTAATGCGCCAGTCTGCTTGTGACATACCTTCGCATTTGCAAGGTCTCAACAAAAAGTAGGTTTTATCTTTTTATTTGGTATTTACAATTTTCATAAACTTTCATTGGTTTACTTATAGAAAAGCTCTCATGTTTAAAAAGTTAGAAAAAAGTCAATCAAAAAAGAAGAAAAATCATTCATAAATTCTTCTCATATATTATCTTGAAGATTGTCTAGAGGACATATTTGGAAAAATAAATAATGACGAATAAACTGTAGACGAATATTAGAGCAATTCGCGAAATGATGTCAACAAGATTACTTTTGTCATAGCCAACCGACTTGGTGTTATTGAGAATGATGGAGTTGAGCCAAAGCAGGCAGTTCTGTTTTATTTTATTCAACCGTATCCGCCACTGATCTTGAGAGGAATTAGTTCCGGTGAGATTAGCAGCAGTTGGAGTTGTAATTGGGGACGAGTGCTCGGGTTGGTTGTGGCTATTGTTATCGGGCGAGCGGCCAGTGCCGTCCATCTCCAAATCGCGCTCACCGCTGTCTCGTTTACCGGTTTCTTGGCGTCTCCTCACTAATCGACTCAGTACTTTGTCATTCCACTTATGTTGCACACTGTAGTATGACAAAATATGGCACAATAGACTAAGAATCACCAGACAACTTAATCCAAATGTCCAAACACTCAAAGCTGAGACGATGTGGTGTTCGGTCTTCAAGGTTTGAATAGTTTGGAACTTGATGATGATCAAAATTATGATGGACAGTGACATTCGTATAACGACGTTTGTGATAGAGATCCAGAAACTGGCAACGCATAACGCCAAGAGGAAGATGTGGAGCACGTAGACGTTAAGCACATAATCACCAATGTGCCGCTTGAGCAAGAATTCTACTTGCAGACTTGAGTGCTCGCTACTGCTTCGATCTGAAAGACATAAGCTTGAGAGAGTGATAGAGTGCCAGCGCTACTCACCAATATCGGTCACCGATTGGCTAGTGATGCTTTGTGACAGGTCTCGCAAGTAGAACTCGCCAGTTTGGTAGCCGGATGGTTGCCATTTGATGCTCTCCCATTTGTAGATTAAGCTCCGTTTGTCCAGCAACACTAGAAACAGCGGGAATGCAAAGTTACAAACTTTTCAATTCGATTTCCTCTAAGCGAAAGTGGAGATCGACGCGAAAATCAATACAAACCATTAACAATATTGAAGGAACACTTGATTTTGTCAAAAGGATACAAAGTGCTGTCATCACGAATGCACTCGTACGCTGGAATGGCAAGGCGTAGTTTGAGTGACATCCACACGTATGCGGTCGACGTGTTAGCCACGATGTAGATGCTTTCAATTAGAGCTTCTTGTTCCAAGTTTTTTGGCTTAGGCACCGAAGCGCGACCTGTAAGTGTAGTTCGCACTTCGGCGCTGCCTTGCACTCGACCCACTGGATGCCATAGACGAGAAGCCCACTCTGCTTCCAACATGAAACTTTCGAGTCGCCTTGATCCTGACATCAAATCTTCATCTTCATCATTTTCTTTGTCACTTTCTGTTAGTTTAATTCTTAGTCGTTTATCCCTCCAGCATTCTTTCATTTCCAGGTCCAAAGTGATCAAATTTTCATGTTTGTCGTGAGCAGCATGTAACACTGTCATGTTGACGTTGATTACCAGAGGCTTCACTTTACTCATTTTTGGTGGTTTATTCGGGTCATATTTGGCTGGGAGAGTGAACTGCTTTGAGTTTCTTAGCGGTGAATCAAGTTTCGCTTTTACAGAACTGGCTGTCAATCCCGAGTTTGACTCAGCTTTAGGAGAAGCATTTTGCTGTAGGGTCTGTGGGGTTGGCGCTTGTGGAGTTTCTAGTTGTTGGCGAGTTAAAATGCTTAGATCTTTTAAAATTTGGTCAAGACTTGGATCTTGCTGGCACAGTACCAACCAAGGCGAATTGAGGTTGATGGCACCGATCAGTATTATTCCCACCAGAATTTCATAATAGTTTAATAGATTGTTCATTGTGGCAAGTGAAGCCAAGTCACTAAACGCGCAATGTTGGGACAGTAAGTCAAGTGAAATACCGCTGTGACTGCATGTTTCTCTTGATAGTGACACCTAGGTCGCAGCAAGCCAATCTCATGTTGCGCTCTATCTCGCCTCCAACTAACTACTCTATGCGGAAGGAAGTGCAAAACGAGACAGTTCTGCTTGAAATGCTGTTGCTTTGGATCACAAAGAGATAATTTGGTGTGCAGTCATCGCGTTCTCCTGGCATTGGTAGCCGGACGGAAGGCGATCAACCGAGTCGATGGCTATTTCACTAGAAGGCTAGCTGCGCGCCACTCGCCACTGCCAAGGCGTCTCATAGATACGCACTACTCTAACTTGCTTTATCTTATTCCATTGATTTCAAGGCATTCACCAACTGACTCAGTATTTCAATCTCTTCTTAGCAATTTGATTATTTAACATTTAACAATTTATTTAATAATTATTATAATTAAATTAAATTATATAAATAATATTTTTTGTTATATTTTTATAATATATAAATTGATGAGTCATAGATAATCAAGTGTTGATTTGCTAATGTAAAAGGATGTAAATGGTACTAATAATGAGGACAAATGAGTATCACAGGTGGTAGTTGATATGAACTGCAACTGCTGATCGATTGAGTCAAGTATGATCATTGATGTTACATGTTTCGGCTTTGATGAAACATCATTTGTGTCTTGTCAAAATGCTGCTTATCTTGTGTATCGGACTGATTCAACATGGCTCTTGTCGGTGGTTTTACTCTTTGGGTCCTGTTCCAGCTGCGATTACAGTGGTTTAAATGTCTTGAATGAAAACCTCTGGCATTGTTCATCATTATTAATCTTACCGTGTTTGGTGCTCTCCGGGCAAGCCTCATAGTTTCGATTATGGTCTGGAAGACTGTTCTCACTTGGCACCAAACTTGATTTTTTGGAAGAAACCATATTAGTACTGGTGGTGCTGTTCGATCCACATCGATGATAACTGGCAATGGACAACGATTGCTACGTAGATATGACACGAGTTAGAATGAGGGCCGACAAACATTAATCACTTTTATCAAAGAACTGTTGAGTTATATATACAAAAATACTTAAATCAGAAAACCAAACAGAACATGAAAACTGTGGGTTGTATCTAGAACTAGGGAAAGGACTAACACGAAGACACTATTCCGTGGGAGACAATATACCTGGTTGCGGGCGATTGGATCGACTCGAGACGATGCTCGTAGTGCAAATAATGCACGTCTCTGGTGGAACTATGCCTGTAGAGTGTGTAAAAAGCTACTAGATCAACTGTTCGGAGTGTGAGCTGCGATCGCTGCCTTGTTCTGTGTTGTAGACCTTGTGCGAGTGGTAGTTGACGTAGTGATTGTCGGCTGGCTTACTGCCACATTGCCGACCGCCGTACTGAGCGCCACACTTGCCGTGATTGTTATTGGAGTCGTGGTTCAGATTGTAATTGGACAAATGAATCTAAATAGAGTGGGATCAGTTAAGAGGCAGAGGCCTGGCGAGCTGTCACACACAGCCAATAGTAATGATTTAGGGCTAGTGATCCACTCGATTAGTCTCGCCTGCTGACAGTCTTGGCTAATATCTACTCCTCCTGTCTGAACGCACCGTCAGACTGACTTGAGTCATGATCATGGGGTATTTATCTTCTATCACTGGTTTGATGGCACTGGTGTTTAAATAATGATCGGCCAAATCACTGATGTAACCATGAGACACGAGCATCGATCGCGGCATGCTCAGACTGCCAGTCAATCGATGGCACTGAGCGAAATCAATCAAGCTCATATCGGGATAGTTGCTTACGAGTCGCGCACTAGCTCGAGAGGGCGGCTAGCGCGTCTCCAGCCGACACATCACACCCAGCATCTATTCTCTATGTATCTATTCTCATCAATTGACGTTCTATTGCTCCAGTTCACTACTGGCCTATTCATTTGCTTTTCTCTATCATTTTATCTCGGAAATTGGCTTTTGGCTTATTATTTTATTCGTTCACCTCCACTTTATTGACCTGTAGGGAAATAAAATATATTTGTCCGTCTGGTAGTCAATGTCAAATCTGGCAAAAGCATGCATTGGATTTCTTAAAGCTCCGCTCTAGGCAATACCAGACTAGGATTGGAGAGTGATACTCACCGAAACAGTCGTGCCGCCGTACGACATTCGCCGATTAGTGGAAAAGCCGCGAACCAACAAAAATTGTTCCCAGCGTTTGCGCAGATGCGTTAAGACCTAAATACAAAAGAGTTCAGATTTTATGAGAAACTACATAAAAGCTATGCTAATTATGTGCGTCTTGTTTGCATTGCATTGATTATAGTTATGTTTTTTTATTTATTTCTATATTTACTAATCAAACTAGTTTGTGTAGCGAGCGAGAGTAATGGGTGTAAAGAAGGACGTAGGGCAAGGTTTGGGCAAATTCAATTCAATAAGTAGTGATATTAAGTGACCATTTCGGGAGAGCGGACTGGGTCGGTTCACTGGTCTGTTGGGTGCCCATCTCCACCTAACCCGAGGCGAGTGAAGCGAGTATTTGCTGGTTTGGCGCTGCTTCTGCCGAGCTGGTGACACTCGAGTGCACTTGCCGCGCCTCGCTCTAATTGAACTTATTGGGTGAGTTATGCGCGCCGATGAGACTAATCTTGGTGAGCACCCTGCTATGTGACCACTTACCTCGCCGTTGAAAAAGCAGAACAGCATGGCCACACAGAATCCCTGCATGAAGAAAGACGTTAATGCACGAGATGACTGGCACCATATTCTCTACATCGCGTGGTGCATTTCTAGCTCGTCTACTCTGACTAATTGGCCTATTTGCAAAGCACATTGATTTAGTAGCTACATAGGGGTGGGTATCGTGAATTGAGCAGGATTACTTGTAATGAGGAGACAATAGCGGAAAACACTTCGTAAGCTCGAGCCGCTGGATTGTTGGTCTCCGGGCGAAATGGTGTGAGGATAAAGTGCAGCCCCAGCAATGGAATGAGGATTAACGTGGCTCGCACTGCTTTCCTGTAAGGACAGCGACGCAAACGTGAACGGGAATTATTCGGTTGCATTGGTAGCATACCTGGTTTGATGCGTATCCGCTGTGTTGACCGCTTGCAATTTTAATACTAGCACCCTTACTATATTGAACAGAAAAAAGATGTTGAGCTGACAAGGTAAGATTGAGATAAATTAAATATGTCACAGTAGCATAGTGCAATGTCACCCACCACGAAGGATACGCAGACCGGCACGTTCAATATCCAAGTGTACTGACTCTCGTCAATCCAGCAACTATCAAAGAGGGTGGTGGTAGGATCAAAAATAGTGCGCAATAGTATATCAATTAAACATTGGTTCAGGCCTACTGGGACCAACTGTTGTCAGCTTACTTGTGTGCATCGGGAGAGTTGGCTCGAAAGAAGGCATAGGCAGAGGCAAATATCACGGGAATTCCCCAGCCGATCAAATAAAACCACTTGAGGATTTTTCCCTCCGACACAAAGGCAAACACGAGAATGGTGTGGAGGTAGAGACCTTCACAGAACATCCAAAAGTAATTGCACACCAAGAAGTAGTGCAACAGAACATGCAATGCTTGACAGTAAAGCTGACGGACAGGAGAAAGTGACTTAGATGGCTAGTTCCAGTCTCACTTACTCAATACCTACCCCGTTCTCAAACAGTATATTCTGATCGGTAATCACAAAGTACCACACGATCCTGTGCCAGAAAGTAATCATTTCAATGTATCATTATGATTGATTGGTTTTCTTAAATAACCTACCACATAAAGTTGTTTATTATAAAGCTAAAAAAAAAGTTCTTGTGTATTCGGATACGTGTTTGCGTTGATAGAGTCCTTAAAGAAAAGGCATTTTGGTATTAATTTTTTATAAACAAAGTTTTATTTATTTGTTTGAGCACATCTGTGTTAGTGATTAGAATTGCTAATTTTTACTTACTTGAATGAGAAAAAAATTCCAAGTGAGATGAGTAAAGCGACTAATGAAATTGAGTATCCCACGATGTGGAGATTTATAATAATGTTGCGAAACTAAAAATTTATATTATTAAGCAAAATCATTGCAAAAATATGAATTCAATAATTATGTTTTGTTTAAACTTATGTAACACTCGTTCACTTCAATCAAGTTAGAATTAATTGATTTGATATCGGCTTTTGAAATTTGATACAATTGAGTGCATTATATATTAAGTTTCCCAGCTGCGACTATTCAGGCTTTATTTATCGATTGCAAGGAAAACAATACTTAACTGCCGAGATGAGTTTCATACTGTTTCGCTACTTGGCAACAATTGATTTATACTTTTGCTGACCATTAGTAGTATGGTAAAATTCAATTTTAACTTCATTATTTTGAAATTATAATCTACCAAATTAAAGAATAGAATGAATTATTGTAAGCATTTTATAACTACAATAACATATACGTGTGCAGATAAATATGTTGTGAGTGGGAGAGCAATCGATGAACCTTTACAAGCATTCTACCGGGTGATTTTGAGTGCTTTCACCACTCTGGTGGTCTTGGCAACACACTAGTGTTTTGATAATTTATAATTTTTATGTGTCAACTTGTCATCATCTTTAAAACTTGGTTTTTAAGTTTTTCAATCTATTATATAAGTAATAAGCGAGTATTTAGAAAACCTTAGTAGATTTGACTCGTTTTTGAAAAACAAGTTAAGTTCTAATATTTGGACTTGGCCCGTATTCATCTATCCTCTTTAAGGTTAGGTTTGAAAATTTTAATTGATACAAACTGATTTAATTGAATTGGAATATTGTTGAGGTTAACTGTCCCTTAGGTCCTAACCAAAGTTGACCCTTAGGGAGACAAATGAATGCGTGCCTTAATCTTTACTGTGCTTTCTATTTCAGTACAACAATTTAATTTTGTCTTGGTCAATATGGACTACAAAACGAATGTAGAAATAGCCATAGTAACTTATAGTTATTTCTTTCATAGTAGTTTGGATGCTATTAGCAAGTGAGCCAAACTGTGTGTCTCCCAACTTCTATCATTATATCACACGTGTTTTTCATTGCGATAAGTTCCAAACACTTCATATTTGACCTCAAAATTTGATGATTGTGAGTCACGAAGCACGTCATTAGAATTAATTTTAAAAAGTCAACAGTATGTAATATATTTAAATTTAAAAAGTGTTTTTATTCGCATGATGAGATATATTCCGGAGTCTTGATCAATAATTCATTGTAAGCACTAGCTATGAGCGAGTGTGAGTACCACTCAACTTGCATTGCCACTTTTCGTCCAACTATTCCAAGGTTGACTTAAAAATACACATTTTCTCTTGAGTATTGTTTTTTATCGACGACTGATTTGCTTTCACTTCTTTATCCAAAGCTTTTTTGTTTCAATCAAAAAAGATTAAATTTATCCCCACTTCACTGCTATACATTAATATGATTTTTTAAAAATCTTGATTATTCAATCACTTATACTTAAGTAACAATTGTTCTATTTTTAGATGTAATCATTCCAAATTTACGTACATATAAATCGGGAATATCGACACAAGAGGTGTAATTGGTCCAAGGCTGCAAGGTCTCATGATGAACTTTCCACTTGCCTTCAGGTGTACAAGTTTTGTGAGCTAGGTCTGATTGATAATTTGGTAGCCAAAGGATTAGTCAATAACCAATGTTGGCATTGTGTAAGGACTCACTTTGTGGGTTAAAGCCATAGATAAAGTTTGGGCACTGGAAGTAAACTACTTGACCGGCAGGAGTGTCATTAAAGCAGGTCCACCCATCGAAGGTACGCTCACAAAATGGCTCTTCCACTGTGAATGCGAGCGTGTGATGCAATCAAACGGTGTCGGATCATCATATTGGCAACAGTGCACTTACGTGAATTGGATCGGTTAGACAAGACATTGTCCACACAGCTTTCAAATGCTTGCTCACTTCCAACGTTTTTAGTGAATTTGGACAGAATCACGCGTTCACGCATTTCATAGATTTTCTCAAGTTGATTCGCATTCAAAACAAACTGTCGAATAAAAGAGGAAGCATTAGCGACTCAAACAGCCATTGTTTGACTTGGCCATTGCACAAGGTCGTTTATAGGAAGGAGTAATAAGTAGTAAAGTTGGCCAAGTGCGTGCACAAGGCGAATGTCAACACACATCACGTCTGCGTTTGCCGCCTACCCCCACCAATTCATACCAAGCGATCGAGATCAAGTCCACAGGCTGTGTAGTTGGCGTATGATTCCCAGACGCCGTCCGGCAAGCAGCGACGTGACACTATCGCCGTGGAGAGATTATCTAACACGGAGACTGTGTTTAGAAACAAAGGGACTTAGGGAAGAAACTTACCAGCGATCATGTGGCGTCTGAGCATCACTCGATTGACCTGGTTACTGCTAGCTGTGGGCGAGTCTACCTGTTCGCCGTGCTCTTCTGACCAAAAGGAGCTTTCGTGGATTCCCCAGTCTGGTACTTTCTCTTCCACACTTTGCACCACATCTAAGCAGGAAATGCGTTGAGCGGTATTGATGGGTGTCTCCTCCCACCGCACAACTCCATCACAATCTGGAGGACACACCAAAACCTTGGAAAGTTGTCGTCTGGCATGCCGGAAGGGCTTTTGATCCAACGACTTTTGGTCATCACTTAGCTCCCACTCACCAGCTGTGCGGCTAGGCAAGTGTTGAAGTCGCAATTGATATCGACAACTAAAGTATCGGGTAAAAAATTGTGATGGATGCATGTAGTAATATGAGTTGGATGCAACTGGAGACGTATCGGTGGCAGTGCTTTTAGCATAATCGTCTTCGCTAAAAGATACCACTCGATCACAACAAACCAACAATGAAAGCTAGCTCAAATTAATGATTAAGTATGTAATTAGTGACGTGAGTGACATACCACTAGTAGAATATGGTTCAACGAGCCGCGAATCGAGAGTATTGGACTTGCGCGTACTTGATCCTCCCTCTGGCTCGTTCGCAGTACTGTCCAAGTTACTCCCGGAATCGACCAATTCTGGTTTTGCAGTGTTGGTCGGCTCTTTGCCAGGCGACTCTTTGCAGGCTTCTTTTCACAAGGCATTTTTATGCTTAACGGCGCCTGCTGAATGTGTTACAAAGTTATTACTTACAAACGCAACTAATTAATCTAAATCAATGCTAGCTAAAGATGTACGAATACTGAAATCAGGGGTCTGTTAGGCCAATTGATTTCATTAGCCCAGCGGGATTAGTGGTGACAGCAAACATGACTGCGGCATGCTAGTCGTCTCAAGTCGAGTTCTACTGCTATTGTCGTATTATATCTTTTCTCACGTTTATGTGGCTTTTAACAGGATCAAAAGGCTTAGCATGGCACCCCTTTCAGTCTCTGATGTTTAATTCAAAGGGTTTCATGCATCTAATTGAGTGAAAGAGTGAAACTTAGTGAAAGATGTCTCTAAAAAGGTACTCTCAACGAGAGCTTTCAAGTTAAACTGTAGATATTTGTTGGCCTATTAACCCCTTAGGGTAGTTTTTTCTAAAAAGACTAATAAACACTAAGGCAGACCTTCATTTCTTGAACAGAAGCACGACTTAAAAACAAATATTTGTTTAACTAAATCTACCATTTCACAGAATGCTTTACATTAAAAAAATAAAACTATAATATTTACACAAACAATCTAAGAGCCAGTTAAAAACGGTGGTTCTACATTAAATTCTTTTAAAATTTAATTGATTATTTAAAGAAAAACTCTGTTTAAGACTAAGAAAACCATCAAATTGACTGAAAACGATTTCTTTTAAATTGATTAAAAATATTATTTTTCAATCTAAAAGATTAAATAAAATGGCTAAATTATCATTCATATTAGTAAATAATTTATCAAGATTGACGGGTTTCTTGTGGTGGTTGTCAGTGGACAAGCAGTGATTTACGATACCAAGGCAGCAGCTGTTGGTGTTATAGCAATTTCAATGAGCAAGAGTTGTTAAAAGTGAGTTGCAAAGCGCCGTTGACCATATTGCCAAAGGGCTTCATCTCTTGGACACACTCATATGCAAAACCTCTACTACTACTCTACTCGACTTGTTCTTTTGCAATCTTACAGTTTATTTAAATAAACTTCATTTATTCTCGAAAATATATTCCCAGAGGTACTTCCAAAACAACGATTGCCTTGTCGCTCTCCTCGGAAATGTTCGAAATTGAATTCAATTTGATAGACATTCAATTAGAGTTGAATTCTAGATGAGTTTGTACGTGTAAACATTTGAATCTTTCTTTACCATAGTTACTTTTGGGCATTCCCACTTTATCATATTATTATTACACCTAGAAAGAAGTTAGTGCCTAAAACAACAACCACGAGATTTTAATATCAAGCATGCAGATAAAGAATGCAATGATAGTTGAGGCTTGATGTGCAACATATCAGGTTTGCTTATCATAGCTCAGTTGCTCTTGTGAACTCTTACATATTTTTATTTTTTAGTTACTCATAGATCTCTTCACTTTTGCCTACACTTGCCTAAATTTGCCTCTCAATCGGACTTTAAGTACATTCTAAAATAAATTTTATTTTATTTCTCTACTCTAAATTCGAATTGAATGCATATCTAATCAAATACAACGCTGCCAAGGAAAAACGATATCAATCTGTCCCTAGCCGGCAATAAGAGGCCTTATGTTGGCAGTGAGCCTACTAAGCACTAGTGCACTCGGTGCTTAACTATCTGTGTCTAATTAACGAACGGCGAATAGTAAAAATACAACGAACAATGGTAACTTTAAAAAATGTCAAGTCAACAGAAGAGAAGCCAAGATGTTAGGATTCGATTGCCTCCCGCAGTGCACGTCTTGCTTGCTAGTAAAAATTCTGCCCAACCCATTAAGTTGGCAAACTTTTGCTTTTTCTCATCTCAATTTGTGTGTAACTGTAAAGACTTGATTTAAGTGGAGAAAATCAGTCTCAAACGCATTTGATTGGCTGGCCCAATTCTATTCTCTCGCCAACATCATCAAAGGTTTTTGTTTAGTGTTTGAGTAACCATCTACATCAACTTGTATGAAGTTGAAGGTG
Organism: Papilio phestus; assembly: GCA_018231625.1. Taxonomy (NCBI): domain Eukaryota; kingdom Metazoa; phylum Arthropoda; class Insecta; order Lepidoptera; family Papilionidae; genus Papilio; species Papilio phestus. The sequence continues at coordinate 38,525 of DVQH01000107.1, forward strand.
CACGCAAAGTGCACTCATGAAGGTAGCGCGTTGATGCCTCGGGCCAGAGGGGAAACCTAGTGGTGGTCATTCCCAGTGGATCGTGCCAAGGTGCTATCGCATTAACGTTTATCTTCATTCTACTTGGCAACATTAACTTGATATATTAGGCTCTAACAGTTGCCTAATCAATGAATTATTTAAATAGAACTGTGGTAACAAATCTAGACACTTTTAAACTGTAAATCACAATACTGCTAGATTTTGGTTGTACGGTCAAGATGCCAATAAATGTTATTTAATTGAGCTGTCCAATGTGATATACTTTAATCAAACATTACTATTAACTTGTTTGTAAAAAAACCGGAAACTTGACAAACAAATCCGACTTGTATTGAAAAATATACCTGAATTCATTCAAAAGGATGCGCAAGCAAGCAGAATAGAATAGTTAATACGAAAAATTAAATCTGCTTATCTACGGTTAATTATTTGGTAAAATGCCCTTCTTTTTGTACTTGAGTAATAATCCGCTGTTCTGCCTGATTTTGCGAGATCGGAACTCTATCCCAATGCATAATAGAACATAATAGAGAAAGATGGAATTAATTAAAAATAATTGATGTTATTTATGGAAAGGTAAAATTTGATCTAAAACAATAATACAAACAAGCCTTGATGAGGTTAAAGAGGTCTGGCTCTGTAGGTGATGGGACAAAGTATGAATGGGATGGCATGCCAGTGGGGGGTGGCTCGCATGGCTGGGTGCAATGTTGTCCAATGCGATATCAACCGGCGTCTAGTTAGAATTTTCACTAAAGCCATCATCAACACCACCAAGCTGCATTGTGCTATCTGCCACTTGAAATCTTGCATCAAGCCCACCGTTTATCCTCATTTTCCAAATTGAAAAGATCCATTTTAAGGCACTACACAAAATATATGCTAATGTTGGTGTGTTGGAGGAATAACTCATTCTTTGCCAAAAGTATTAGTCAAAAACTATTGGAAATGAAGCTCTTAAAATAAGTTGAAATGTAATCGATAGACTCGAACCAGATTGGGTAGTTGTGGTGCAGATTGTTGTGGCGCGCAATTAGATTAGTTGACGCAATCAAGTGTATTGCCACGGCATTCTGGCTGACCAAAGCTAGTTGCAGTGAACCAGACTAGCTTAGAATCAATTCCGTTCACGACAGACTTTGATAGAAATGAATCAAATTAATGCAAATAAATAGATTGAAGAGTCTTAAGGTAGAAGACTTTAGAAAAAAGCCGCTCTGGTCAACCAATTGGCAACTCAGCGGCATTGTTGATTGGCTAATAATCAAGGTTCATGCTCAGAATGTACAATGACAAAGCGCCAGTCTGTCTGAATGGACAACCAAGCGATGCCAAAGAAGGTCTAAATTGGCTTAGACACTCTAGATCTAAGTGGTTGTGCGGAATTGTCAATCGAGTCGATACCTAGGCCAAGCACTTAAGTTTTAGATGCTATCACAATACCTCAAAGCCGGCGTACCCATGGTAATCACTAAATTGCCTTCTCACTGGCAATGACTCTTCATGGTTTGCCCATATTTCCCAAGAGTTTAACTTGATTATAACTTAATAATAACTCGATTATCCCAAATAATTTTATTTCATATCAAAATCAAAGAAATGTAAAAAAATTTAAATTTAATTCAATTTTGCTTACTGCACTCAACAACTCTTTAGGGAAAAGGTGACGCAATCTGACGTTTGAAGTGGGCTGTGAATTTTGGTGCTCGAGTGGCAGTTCAACCAAGTGCGATCTCTTGATGCGCATAGTCATTGGTTTTGACATTGATGCACTGAAGCAAATCTTGATCAAGTTGACTCTGAGCACTCTGCACTAGGCACTAGTAGATCCAAATGTTTCTGTTGCTAGTTTGAATGCCACCAAACCTAGCATTGCTAATTAGGCAACGTCCGTCTGGTCCAGTAAGCAAGGTTAAATATTTAGCCGTTGAGTCGATCGACACATTGGCAGCCATGTCGCAGCAGGCTAAATGTGTCCCTGGCGAGCAAGCCATCGGTGTAGCCAGTGCAATCTGGCGTGAGTGACAGGCACGTTTAGATTATAATTAGAGCTAATTTATTATCGCATGTTCATGTTGTTGTTGTTGCTGATTGGTTAGGCATGGTACGATAATATTTTAATTAATTTTCTGTTTTCCACTTTAAACCTACTAGGGACTGCTAGGCCAAAACGTCAAATGGCTACTATAAAAAAACTTGCCGAGTGGAAGTGGTGGCGGCAAAGACAGGTCACCCATGCTTTACCGGAACAGCACCCAAATGGGGAGCAAGCAAGCCACAATGCGCCATAGCTTGCAACTAAATCAGTCTAGTGCATGTCACATTAAACCTTTACGCCACATTTACTCTACTCCTATGTGTTGAGTAGGTTGTCAAGTTCTAGATTATGCTGAATATTTTTAATTTTTAATTGTGTTACCATTTCAATTTTATCAACTAATTTTTAGTTTGTGAAATTATTACCCAAATACTGGAAAGTGTAATAAATATATACATGAAATTTAATATATTGAAATGGTTGCCTTGATATTAAACAGCATTTTTGTTTAGATAAAGAATATAATAAAAAATATTTTCCAACTTTGGTTTATATAGCAACTAGTGTCTCGCATTCTACAATTAAATCAAAACTTTTACTCGAATTAATCTACTTGATTCAATCAAGCTTACTGTTTAATCATTCCTAGCATTATGTTGAAAAGAAAATGTCGTAAACCCTGTTATTAAGAATATAATAAAATATATTTTTGCCTTGTGAGCTATACTCTAAGACAAAAGCCATAGAAAAGTAATCAGATTTGCAAGAGTCTTTAATAATTGATATAGTTGACGCCAATAGAGTTCTGGGTGGGTGTTTGAAGCTGTCGAGTCCAGTAGAGAGCGGCAGCTGACAGCAAATGAGCAATGTGTTCGTCTTGTGTGAGTCCCCTTAGTGCACATCTGAAGTCACTAATGTAAGGTGACTAAAAGTAGAGCTTTCAGATAAACGGGAGTCATGCGAAAGTGAAAGTGAGCCTGTACCGCTTAAGTGGCATAATAATTATGTGCCTACCTGCTTGCACTAGTGGAATACATTTGTGGTGAAGAATGGCTTGCAATGAACGGCCATTAAGACCGATTAAAAAGCTATATGTAAGAAAACAATGTAGATAGATGGGCACTTCGATAGGCAACAAATCACTCTCATAATGCTCTGGCACTGTCAAACTTCACAATAAAATGTACAGTTGACTTGTGAGTTGCACTACATTAATCAAGCCTAATCGGATGAGATGAACGGCGAAGGTGTTAAGCAAGCACGCAAGTTGTCTCTTGCAGATGGTTGCACTGTCAACCGTTGTCATTAGAGAAGCCCACTGCTCTGAAGATGTTGGATGGCCGTGATGACGGCAGTGATAATGTGTGCCGCAAGAGAGAGTTCTCGATGGCCACCGTGGTGGCATTCGATTCAATCATTCGGATAAACAAGTTTGCGAAGATGGTGAGCCGCTGAGGTTACCTCGGTGGGCACGCGAGCACGCGGTGTCAAGCAGCACTCTAGCCGAAGGCACCGGACAGTGGTACACCTTTGTCACACCTACAAGTCACCGAGCCCAACACCACAAGGCCTCACCCACACCGAGGTCTACCTGGTGTTCAAGGTAACCAATGTGGATTAATTAATTAGTACCATCTCGCTTGATTATGATGAAAGGAATTCGATGGATGCTTATTAATAGCAAGCCGTACATGTTTCTGCACGCGGCCACTAGCAAAGAGTATTGGTTGTTAAAAATAGCACCAAGCTGTAATGTGAGCGCAGGTGATAGTAGCCACTCGTTGCGCATCGGGTGTCAGCTTGCCTATGTGATGTTTGTGATCTTTCCATCACTAGTCACCATAATACCACGCGCACAGAGCAAATATTTGTATTGGCACTAATTGTTGCTCATTGATGGAGTCAGGTAGAGGAGTGTATGTGCATGGCTGCAACAAGGTGTACCATCAAGGTGACCCAGTGTGATGAAGCCAAGTGAGGCATAGTTGCAATCACGTCCAAGCTAGTGGTGGCACGTCACAGGCACACCACCAGCTAGTTGCATCCATCCGGCCACTGCAAGCCACTGCCATCCACTACTGGCGTCCACCACTGACGCCTGCCAGTGAACCAGACAACTGTCGCCAGGGCACTGTCGACGGCAAGACTGGCGAACTGGCAAGTTTGGACTGCCACTGGCAGATTTGAATCTGCGCGCTCAATTCTACTACTCGCTCACTCGCGCTTCAGTGGGCGCTGATCATGCCATTACGTAAGTTATCTTCGCACACAACTCCTAGAATGGATGCTATTTCTACAATCTCAAAGGCACAAGACCGACCATGGCGAAGGCACTGTATAGACGAAGTACTTCTCCTCTTGTCACGATAACTGCTAGCACTGATGACTAGCCACCGGTAGTCGTGGCCACGCCAGACCACCAGTTCGAAGATGAGCAAGGCGCGCTTTGTGGGGCGGTATCAGAACTGTACCGTTGCGCTTCCACTACTGGCGAATTCGCCGGTGCCATGGAACCGCCACTACTATCACTTTGTCCACCTGACTGCTGCACACTTCATCAGACATTCACCCACGGACAGTCATCTACAGTTACACCGACAGTTGATGACCTGTCGCTTATTGGTTTACCCAAATTTAAATCAGCACTGTTATTCCAACTGGAACACTCAAAATGGGTTACTTTTCAGTTACAATACTTATTTGAAATATTTAGAATTTTACATGCAAGTTTTTTAAAGTCCAGATCACAGTAACTTATAACGTACTGCCACAATGTAGACAATTGAATATTTACTTTGGTTGTATCTCCTGTTCCAAAAATACATAAATTGCTGAAAACAATGCAATAAATTAAAACAATGCCGTGAAGAAAGCATTCAGGCAAGTAGGGTATAATGAATATACTTCAGGTGAGTCATAATGAGCCAGACTATAAAATAGTTGTCTTTGGCAGTTTATGTTTACGAGTCAATACAATGTTAAGTCAAAAGTTTTTTTCCTGATGCTAACTTAAAGCAACAGTAACTTGCTAAATCAATTTAATGACACGTTTATATGAAAGGAAATTGAACTTGAACGCCTAACTTCCGGCAAGCCTGATTGGTCTGGTGTGTTGGGGCTGACCACGATGTGCCACTGTGGCCTCGACTCATCACTTTGGCCCGGCACGCACCTCTACTGTTCGGCATGCAAATTGGCCCCTCGTAACAAATATGTCGCGCTTGGAATTCTATTTCAGCAATCAAATGTCATTTGAGCAGGGTACAATTTGAGAATTCAGCTACAATTAATCGTTGGCGGCAAACAAATCGCGCAACGGCGTGCCATCTCGAGAGAAGACACATTGTATGGCTGGCAAAGCACTAGTGACACGGCTGCCTCCACCGATCGCATTCGAGATGCAAGACAGGAAGGCACCAATAATGAATATATCGGTGTAGCTCACATCTCGATGCCAGCCAGACATCAATTCAATCTCGACGCAATCCATCTGTGAAAGTCAAATAAATCTATCAATAAGGCAAAACGAAATAGAATTCACCGAAAAAGGCCAACTATAATCAACTTTCAACTTGGCAAAAACTATTGTGCATTGTGAGTGTGGATGCTTTGGTAGATGACACGCAAAACTTGGCATTGAAGTAAAAAAACGTTAGTTTGTTTGGCTAGCGGTGGTGAGACGGCTTCTAATAGTTCCAGTGAGAGTTAGTCTAATGAATCACTACCACCGAGGCGGGGTGACAGACAGCAATCATCACCGGTACAGCTTTCCAGAGTTAATTCGATTGTTGTCAGTGCTAGTAGCTGACAAATGAACTCATCCCACTGCAGTGTAGCAATGGCAATTGTCATTTAGCTAGTGTTGGACATAACCATATGTTGCAATGACACCCCGTCGCGGCTCACTAGTAGAATGTCCTACCAAACGTGCCAATTGATGCCCAACTACACAACAAATTGTGATTTAACTTAAATCCTATTGCTGGCCCAAACCAGCCATTATGGTCACCAGTGGAATTAGAGTTTCAACTGATCAAAATATAGTGAGCAGATTTGCGATATTTTTTGTCTGATAATTTATCAGTGATAAAAAAACTAAAAAATTATTTTCTATTACTAGTGCTCACGAGGAGTTTTAAAAATTAATCAAATTAATTTATTTTTAAAAATTTAATTGGTCAATAATTTAAATATATTGTTAATTTTTTAAAAATTGAAATATAAGGGTAAAAATATAAACTAGAAGATATCATACCCCAAGAGTTTTCTTTAATTATGTACAAATTTTGGAAGTATTTGAGGTAATATTTTTTATATTAAGAAATAAATTTTAAATATTTGTTTTTGTTAAATTCAATATTAGTTTGAGAAGCATTCTTATTCACCAAACAAAAAGTTGTTCAAAATTTTCAAATTGTAAAAAACAAGTTTACCCTGGTCAAAATTATGCGCATATTGGTTCAATGGTTATTTAATGCTCAAATATTGTCTTTTAGAGTTTATTCTATCAGATTATAACAACTAATTAGTTAGGGGAGACACTTTGACCAAAATGACATATGTTACATGTTGAGTGATTCAACAAAAAAACACACTATTCTATCAACGTGGGCAAATATGCTCAAAATTGAATCATTCTGCCTAGTCGCTAACATTCAGCATAATAAAGCAATATTCGATTACAGTGATCTATTTCCTTTGGGCATGTTAAATTTGCGGACAATTTGTCTATGTTTTGTTATCTTTATTCTTATATTAATCGAATACACATTTTAGAAATTCCAGTTTATAAATAAACTGACATTGAAAACGTTACTCAGAAATAGTTAAAAATTGTAATTATTTTTTTTTACTAATATTTAATCACCGTTTAGGAATCAGTTAGGACGTAAGTTTATTTTAAGAGTTGATTTTTCTACTTAGAATATCTTTCAAGCCATAGTTAATAAAAATCAATAGTTAAAATGAGTATGATTTTTTGTCAATATTAGAAAGTTTGTTGTTATTGCCGAATTTAAAGGATTATAGGTCTAATGGGCTGATTGCATGGCA